>JAHTLZ010001912.1:0-11023 GCA_023846285.1 Phrynocephalus versicolor
TGGCTAGTGAGGACTTGTTGATAAGGGAGAGATGAAGGAGCTTCGGGCTGGTCACAGACCTGATGTGCCTGATTAGCTGATATCTGGGATTGCCATTGTTTCCTCCTGGCCTCCTAAGCTATGCCTGTTGGGCCTGAGCTAAGCCAGCTCCAGGTCAGCTTAACCACAATGGGTTCCCTGCTGCTCTCTGGACATGTTTGTCCAGGGATTAGTCTGCCTCAGTGCTGCCAGGTCATTTTGGGGTTCAGAGCCTATTGGGGTATGGAATCACCACATCTCCCCCTGTATTATTTATTATGAGAGCGCTGGCGAACAGCTGTGGCCTTTTGACACACTGGTTAGGAGGTGCAGATGGGCACAGGCCTGACAACCCAGAGATCAGGCACCCATCTGGCGAAGCAACCCATACAGGGCCTGGAAGCCAGAGACCATTGCTCTACAAGCCTTAATGCTTGGCCCAAGAGGGAATTAAATTTCTGTTTAGGGAGGGGAGAGGGACATGGTGGCTTGTCTCTAGGCAGCATGACAAGTCTAACATGGAGGGTCTTTGTTTAGGGCCTCTCCTTCCTGGAAAGGACATGGGGTTTGCAGTTTGTGAGACTTGTGAGGGTGCTTAGCTATCTCCCCCCGGGGTGTGGGGTGTCATGGGGTTGGCCTGATGATTCCTGGGGAACTCTTGGTGGGTTCCCTGCTGCTCTCTGGACATGTTTGTCCAGGGCTTAGGCTGCCTCAGTACTGCAAGGTTATTTTGGGGTTCAGAGCCTATTGGGCTATATGGAATCCCCACACTCAATAATGCCTGAAGTAGGCAAATTAAACATTTTGGTCAAACAAACAACCTCCCCCCCAAAAAAAAATTCACAGTGGTGATGATTGTTTCAAATAATAACAATAATAGTATTTTCAATTTATAGCAACCCTATATCCCTTTCTGGGTAAAAAGAAATCGAATGTGATTTACCATTCCTTCTGGGGTCACCCTGTGACTTTTAGTTTCATTTGCTGTGTTTTGCCTTCTTGGATTCTAAATTTTAGAAATGGGAGGAATGAAAACCTGTATATAATGTTAAAAATGATAAAAGCATCATCATATCAATGGAAATGCTATTGTAATTCCCAATTTTAAGTTATATTTGACAGTATTTGAGCATTAAAAATTAGTTCACTTAATCTATGTTGAGTAAGTTTAACTGGAACAGCCACAGACAATTCTATGCCATCTAGCTCTTCCACTTTGTCACTGTTGCGGAAAGTGAAGAATCCATTTTATGCAATGACCTATTCATTTTGACAATGCTGGTGGGAATTACCAACTACCGCTATATCTTTTCCTCCATTCCCCATGTTAGTTCATCATGTGCTCTCTGACACAGCAAGGTATGGTCAATGTTGTGCCTGTTGTGAACAAAAGTTCTCTTGCTTTATTTTTCTTTTCATTTGAGTAAGCCAATAGAGCATAATGTCTTAATGATTAAGATAGACCATTTGCCTACAACCAGAGTATGAAAAGATGAGATCAATATGTCTGTGAAGATTCCCAGTCATCCAGGTGAGTGTATCTGGACGTTGAGTCATGGCAAGTTGACTTCTTTTCTTGAAAGATTAAAACATTTCACTGTTGCCCCTCCTATGTTGGGCCATCCTCCTGTATAATGGCTGTTTAGTTTCTCCAGGTCTGCACACTCCTCACTGCATTGGACCTCATATACTATATTGCTTCTTTTGTGATTTGATGTTGCGTCCTTTTGGCCGGGAACCAGGTTTTTTTAACTTTTAAAAACTTTTTTTCTGTGCCGCGTGGCATCGCGCGATGCAAGTAACGAGCACGACAAATCAGACCAAAATTGTTCGTTCGTCGGTTCAAGCTCGAATTCTGGCAGAGTAATTCCCGTTACCGTTTCCGTAGAGTAACGGAACCGAGTAACGGAAACGGAAACGGGAATACCGCTAAGTCGTGCCCATCTCTATTTTCAGGCAGTGATTTCAACTATCCCCAGATAAATCAAAAATACTTCACACCTCTACCACCAAGGCCATAGCTAAGGATCCATACTTTATGGGTTTCAGCACCTTAGGCCATTGTCCACCTAATGGCCTATTGAGATTATTGTCCACCTAACATGCCTATTCATGCCAATGTTTTTATCTTTTGAGTCTATTTCAGACCAGGTTGACAAGAGGTCAAAGTGTACTGTAAAATGTAGGACTCGCAACTAGCTTTCCTCAGACTGATGAAGCTGTTTGGATGAGCAGAGAAACATTTCAATCTCTCAAGAACAGAAGTCCAGTTGCCATGACTCAACTTACAGATGAGATCAATAATTTTCCTCAGAAGATTCAGAGTTGCTTGGGAAAAAGATATGAATATCAACCAAGTAGATAATGGAATCAGATATAGTGTGTCTCATATGTTAAAACAACTTCATTCCAATACAAAGAAAGCCCACAAATGGAGATTCATCAATGGCACTTCACACAAACCACCATTTAATAAAAACTTATATCTTGCTTTCTGGAGAGGTTGTGAGCATTATGGGTCATTGATTCACATGGGGATCCAATGGATCACCTGTAGATAATATGAGGACTATGTTAATGTTGCCTGTTTTTGATGTGGCAAATGAAATGTTATTGCAGAAAACATTAATTAAACTGCTGTGAGCAACAGGCCAAAAATGCAAATAGCCCTACACTGAAAATGTTCAGAAAGGCTTTTAATAAAATGTTAGTTTTTATATACGTCTATATTTATATTTCCCTTTTTAATATTATGAAAAAAACAAATATCAACTTTTTTTCTTGCCCTCTGGGTGGCCTTGCTATGATATAGTTGCTCATCGCAACATCAAACCCTTCTTGAGAGGAAGAAGGGTTCATCTAAGACTCTTTTGAGTCTTTTGAGTCTTAGAGTCCCAAGTGCCCCGACTAGTCCCACTTTGCTACATTATGCAAAGTTTTCCTCAATTTCTATCGTAGAAATGCTTTTCAGTAACTGGACATGGCTGTTGCTTCCAGATCTGATTTAATGTGGATAAGGGAGATCCAGTTGACATTGTTTATCTGGACTTTCAGAAGGCTTTTGACAAGGTCACGTACCAAAGGCTCTTGAATAAACTTGCCATTCATGGAATCAAGGGACAGGTATTTTCTTGGATCAGCAACTGGCTAAAGGACAGGAAACAGAGGGTAGCACTAAATCGACACTTTTCCGAGTGGAGGGAGGTAAAAAGTGAGGTCCCCCAAGGTCCAGTACTGGGACCCTTGCTTTTGAACCTCTTTATAAATAATCTAGAAGTAGGAGTAAATAGCAAGATAGCCAAATTTGCCAACGACACTAAATTATATAGGGTAGTAAAAACTGAGATAGATTATGAGGAGCTCCAGAGGGATTTCTTGACACTGGGGGAGTGGGCAAACCAGTTGCCATTCAGCTTCAACATTAAGAAAGGATTAGACAAGTTCATGGAGAACAAGGATATCAATGGCTATCATTATGGATGCCTAAGGACAACCTCCAGGTTGGAGAGATAGGCAGGATATCTCCCAATACCATTTGCAGGGAATCGTAGGCAGGTGAAGACATCTGCTTGGGAGCACCCTGAAGCAAATGGTGAGCCACTGTGTGAGACAGAATGGTGGATTGAATGGGCTGTGACCTGTTCCAGCAAGGCTGTTCTTATGTTCTTATGTTAATGTTCCCTGAGGTCAATTTAGTACTTCACAAAGTACAAGAGCCATAACTGCTTTTTATCCCAATCCACATAAACCTGCTGAGAAAAAAAAAACCGCAGATGTTTAGTATGCTATCCAAATTTACATACCGGTTACCCTAAGCTTGACCCATTTTTGAAGGAGATGTACCTTTTGCTTGTCTTCCTTTATCATAGTGTAATTTTCTAATTTTCATTTTTCACAGCAGATTTTGAAGCTTTTTAATATTTCACAGGTTCCTCGGGTGTTTAATATTCTGGCAGAAAAAGTAATCTCTATTGCAATGTGTAATTTCATATAGGACTTTTTTTCCTATATAAAGCCCCTGAGTAAGAGTTTGAAGTGGTGAAGTTCAATACCTCATCTGCTTGTGATAACTAGGGCTTGTTGATAAGGGACAGATTTAAAGTTCAAGGCATATCATTCAGCTGTAAATCCATTGCTACAAACAGTAGGTGGAACTAATCAGTCATGTTTCCAAGCACGAAGAATTTATCTACCTCTTGTCTAAGAAATAAGGGAACAGAAAATGCCTCTGTGTGTCCGTGTCATGGTGGAAATATAGTTCTTTAAACTGCATTTCTGTTAATCCAAATATGACACATATTAATCCATGCAATTTGATTGTTATCTCTTATAATGTGAAGTTTTAGGCATGCCTGAAACGGTAGAAGAAATGTGCCCAGAAATCCCTCAGCTGGATGGCTTGATGAAAGAAATAAACAATTTGGCAGAATCTGGAGCCAGATACACGGAAATGCCTCATGTGATTGAGGTGATCTTGCCCATGCTGTGTAACTATTTGTCATACTGGTGGGAAAAGGGGCCTGAAAATGTCTCTGAAGGTGATGGACCCTGTTGCACAATGGTGACCTCTGAACATCTTAGCATAATCCTGGGGAACATTTTGAAAATCATCAACAACAACCTGGGGATAGATGAAGCCACTTGGATGAAGAGAATTGCAGGTAACTCTGGAATATTAAGTGAAATAATGACATATAACAATGAATGACCTGTAATTCCCACTACTCTATGCAGAGTCACGTCTATCCAAGCCAATAAGCTAAACATTTTAAAGTCTTCAAGATAATTAAAGATATACCCAGAAAATAGAAATGTGTGCACCTACCTGAATGCATTTCATATCGAAAAGAGATTCATTTAGTATACACAACAACCACAACAATATAGATGTAAATAAAATCTGATACATAATTTGGTTCTAAAAAATAAAAAACAAGGAAACATTCAATAGTTACTGGGCAAGCACATTCTAATTTCACAACAAACTAGAACTAGAGATGAACACAAATCAGAAAAATAGTGATTCATTTTGTTACATGATTAATCAAAGTCACACAAATTACAAGGTATTTTTTCCTGATGAAATGACAAATCAATCTGGATAACCCTATAAAATGGGTGTCAGGGGAGCCTGCCTGAAATATTTCTGCCTTGGGGTACATTATATATTCCTACAAATTTAGAAATAAAATACCATTAAAGATTCATCAATTCATATTCATTGGAGATATCAATTTGTACAAAGACAAATAAACAAATTAGAGATTTTTGAATGACTTTTGCAATTCATATTTTAATTCATCTCCATTTCTAGCTATAACACTAAAGAATTCTAGCTTATTGTAGCTCCTAGTGATTGAGACACAGAGTTTGATTAAGTGCACAACATCTTAGAAACAAAAGCAACTAAATAAGGGGAGAACAAAGCTTCCCTTCTGTCAGTTTATTAATGCTTACATTTAGCATGGCTGAGTATTGACTTGTCTTTCCTCTGATAATCCAGAGAACTAACCTATGATTTTTTTCCTATGTTTATTTCTTTGGATTGTCAGGTAAAGACATAATAGATTTCCACGTATCACTGGTTCAAATATCATTGTAAAGAAAACATGGAAGTGAGGTTTGGGATTTCTTTAGGAGCCTCATGGTGCAGTGGTTAAACTGCTGCACTACAGCCAAAACTGTGCTCACAATCCAGGTTCAATCTGAACCGGCTCAAGGTTCACTCACCCTTCTATCCTTCCAAGGTTGGTAAAATGAGAAGAGGGACAATGTTTAACCTGAGTAATTACAAACCACCTAAAGAGTGATTTAGATACTATAAAGTGATATATATTACTTACAGTAGTACC
Source organism: Phrynocephalus versicolor (assembly GCA_023846285.1). NCBI lineage: Eukaryota > Metazoa > Chordata > Lepidosauria > Squamata > Agamidae > Phrynocephalus > Phrynocephalus versicolor. Next base: position 5,871 of record JAHTLZ010001912.1, read on the forward strand.
ATTTAGACAGTGTGTACCAGCATGCCACTTAATGATGTATGACTCTCCCAGAACCCAGGTTTGTTGTAATGCACAGAGTGGGTGATTATTGATTTGTTGTTGCATCTAATCACATGAAATAGTTTTTTATTCAAGCCAGTTTCATAAGATGGATTTCACATTAGGATCATAATCTGATTTATACCATAGCTTGATAACAAACTATATTGTGAATAAAACACCGTTCCAAATATTAGTGAGTTTAGATTTTTTTAAAAAAAAAACTGTTTTCCTAACCTAGAACAGTTAAATCCTATCTCTTTAGATATAGAGGGAAGAGACAGCATCTGAACCCAATTAAATATACCTGTAACAAAAGATCTTGATGTGTTATTGCTGCTTTTGAATTGAAGTCTGAAGTCACAGTTCATTGTCAACATAAAGCTAAAACTGGAATAAATGCATTTGGCTACATAATTCTTGTAAGTAAAGCAAAAGCAAAGTGTTATATACCACTCTATAGTATCTAAAGTATAGTATATAAAGGTTATATACCACTCTATAGTATCTAAATGTTTTAAATGTCTTCATATGTATATATTCTGTATTCAGTGTATGCTCAGCCAATCATTAGCAAGGCAAGACCAGATCTATTGAAAAGTCATTTTATCCCAACACTGGAAAAACTGAAGAAGAAAGCTATCAAGATTGTGATGGAGGAAGAACAACTGAAGGCAGACAGTAAAACTGATACTCAAGAAGCAGAACTCCTTATTCTAGATGAATTTGCTGTTCTCTGTCGAGACCTGTATGCATTTTATCCCATGTTGATCCGATATGTAGACAACAACAGGTGGGTGCATCTCTTAAGTATATCTATATCTATCTATCTATCTATCTATCTATCTATCTATCTATCTATCTATCTATCTATCTATCTATCTATCTATATATGATATATACATGATGTTTCTATTATATATATTCTGATATCTCTGTCACTAATGGAGTTAATAAAGTGGCAAAAATAATATCAGTAAAATAAAATATAGAAAACAAATAAAACATGAAAACAAGCAGTGCAATGTACAACAAAATATGTTCAAATCAACAGTTTAAAATTGGTCTTAAAATGCTAGCATTATACCTTTTAAAGACCTAGGAAAACAGAAATGTTTTTGCATAGCACCCAAATACTAGTAACAGTTGCAACAGGTGAGCTTCCACTGAGTAAGCCTTGCAAAACTGAGGAAACATGCCAGGAAATTGCACATCAACAGAAGTATAATAATTCTGATAGCAGGGACATCTAGAGAAAGTCCTGAGATTGCAACTTCAATTAACCAATAGCTTGATTTCAGAGAAGACCCAATAATTATTTGAGAGCTAGTGTGGTGTAGTGCATTGAGTGCTAGTTCTTGGGAGACCTAGGTACAAGGGATGATTATCAAGTTTACAGTTGACACCAAATTGGTCCGATCGTTAATTCCCTGGAAGATGGAAATAAAATTTTAAAAGATCATAATATACTTAAATGCTGGGCTGAAAATAACAAATTGAATTGCTAGGGATAAAGTTCTACACCTGGAGAGGGTGGGGAAACCGAAATACACAGGTACATGATGGCAGATACATGGCTCAGTAGTGGTGTATGTGAGAAGGATCTTGGAATTTTCTAGATCACAAGCTGGACAGTGGGATGTGGCTGCAGAAAAAAAGGCAAATGCTGGTTTAGGCACAATAGTAACAGAAGTATAGTCTCCAAATCCTGTGACATTCCAGTTCCCCTCTATTTGGCACTGCTTAGGAGTCACTTTGAGTACTGTGTCCAGTTCTAGACATGGTATTTTGAGAAGCATGGCAACAAAATGGAACAAGTTCAGAGGAGGACAACAAAGATGATCTGGGGACTGGAGTCCTAGGAGGAAAGAGTAAAAGAACTGGGCATGTTTAGCTTTGGGGAAATAAGACTGATGGGAGATATGATAGTATGAGAGTGGAATCCAATTAGATTGGGACGTGGTGAGTTCTCCAGCAGTGGAGACATACAGTTAGACAGCCATCTGTCAGATATATTTTTATATGGGTTCCTGCATTAAGGGGGTTGGACTCAATGACCTCATAGCCCCCTTCAAGCTCTTTTATGCTATGATTCCAAGATTCAAGGCTGTTCTCCATGACTTAATGTCAAAATAGATCATAGTCAACACAATCATCATGCATTATTTCAACTGAGAGATCATTTATAGTGCTCAGTCTCATGCTGCCACTGTGGAATCGGTGCATTCTTCCCCACATGATGTATCTTGCAGGCTCAGATAATGTTTTAGCAGACTAGCTGAGCCACTGAAAGTTGATCATACAAAAGCAGGAACTTAATGAAGATATGTATTCTTGAAGGCTTTCTGCCCCTATTTTCCCTGAGCTCCTTGACCTCTGAAGATGCCGGCCACAGAGTCTGGTGAAATGTCAAGAAGAAAAACTTCCAGAACACAGCCAAACAGCCCCCAAAAAAACCTCACAACAACTATTAATGAAGATATTTTATTCCTTTTTGGGGGTGAGGGTCTGCCAATCAATAGATGCATTCCTTTTCACATTCAACAGCAACTTTTACTGCTTCTGCAGCAGGGCAGGTATACGTCCCTATTAGAATGCCAGTCCATTTCTCATTCAATGGACATGGGAATTCTTTTATCTCTACCCTTTTTGCCTTCTTTTGCCAGTACTGGTAGCTTGGTTACAGCCATTTTAATCACTACTTGGTTGCCTTTCCACCATGCTGTTCTGTCCCTGGAGTGCTGCCTGGATGCTGTATTGGAATGTATGGGAGCAAAGAGGCTTAGGTTGAACCTGGGCAAGATGGAAGTCCTTTGGGTGGGACCTCCCAGTGTCTGCAATTTGGGAAACTCCCTCTCATTTGGGTGAGTGACTCTCTCCATGAAGGATGAGGTACACAGTTTAGGCATCCAATTGGACCTGACACCCACCATGGAAACCCAGGTGGTGTCAGTGGTCCAATCAGTGCATTTTCACCTGTGTCTTATTTTCCAGCTGTGGGCCTTCCTTGACATTGGAACTCTTACCATGCCAGCCCATGCACTCATAATCTCGAGATTAGACTACTGTAGTGTACTCTATGTGGGACTGCCTATGAGGTTGGTGCAGAAGCCGCAGTTAGTGCAGAGCACAGTGGCCAGATTACTAACAGGGACAAAAAAAATCCTCCTCTGCCTCTTGCTATGTCTATTTTATTATTGATTTTCTGCTTAGTTTGTCATCTTAATTTTATTGTTTTAGATTATTAATTTTGTATTTTGGGTTTTGTAACTTCAAACTAATTTGTATTTTTTGTTTTATGTTCTTTATGTTTGATTATTCTTATCTTATAATTTGTAAACCACCTAGCGTAGCCTTTGGGCTAGATGGCATGGTATACAAATCCGATAGATAGATAGATAGATAGATAGATAGATAGATAGATAGATAGATAGATAGATAGATAGATAGATAGATAGATAGATAGATAGATAGATAGATAGATAGATAGATACTTTCCCCTGATTCTATTCCAATAGGTGGTTCAGGTATTCATCTCTTTTAAAAATATTTTTAAAAACTTTTGTTATGAAAAAGTAAATGCTTTCTGCAACTGAAAAGATGTGATTTAAAAATCTCATTTAAGAGATTAAAATATTAGCTTCTTCTAAAATTGTCAAACAAATCAGAATCCGGGTGATGTGTACTTAAAACTCATAGATTCTATTTATATTTGGGTCAGTTGATACGCAAGGTATCATCTGTTTTGTCTGTGCAAGTCAAGGTCACTTCATGGATCAGCAAACGGTGTTAACTAATGCCAGCAAGTGGAAAGTTTGATAGCTTTGACATCTGACACAAAGAAGACTAGAGTGCTTTCTTGAAAAAAATCAATGGAGACATAGGACAAAAAGAATGTTTCTGACCTCAGACCACTCCAAATTTAGGTACCATAGAAAAAGGAAGCATGCAAATTATTTCGTCAACATTGTATTGTATGAAGCACTTTTGTGTATAAATAAAGAGTATAGTAAGATACAGCTCTAATGTGGCTCAATAGTAGTCTTCATAAAATGAATGAAGAAAAACAAGTCACAGATCATAAAATCTCTGGTGCCTAGATACCAAGGTAAGTCAATATCATTTGATAGGATTACTGAAATGTGGTGACTTATACAACAACTGAAAGATATGAATTGTTCACAAAGAACTAGAGATGGGCACAAAATGAACTTTTAGTTTGTTTCATTATTTATTATTCATTTTGTTATGTTATGAAATGAATAACGACCCAAGGGGTAAATTTTAAATGAACCGAACCGAACAAAAAAAAAATTGGTTCGGTTAGGTTTGTTTCGTTAATGGGGGGGAAAGATGTCTCCTACCTGTTGCTGGTCCAGAGATCCTTCAGGGATGGTGACCGGGGAGGGGGGAGCCAACGGTGCTTGGCAGTAAAAAAAAGAAACCCAATAAAAATAAAAATAAAAAAATAAAAATAAAAAGTTTACATTTTTGAGACCTTGAATACATTTTATTGCACTCGTTAAAATGGAGTTGGAGGGAGCAGCTGTAGTTACCTGCAGTACTTGTGCCATGTTTGTCATCTTGACAGAGCGTGTGCAGAACTACATTTGCTGCAAGTGCAAGCTGGTTGCGCTATTGGAAGAGAAGGTACAGCAGCTAGAGGCTCGCATATCGGACCAGCAACATATTAAGGAGCTTGAGCGGTTCTTGGACAGAGCGGAACAGACTATCCAGGTCCAAGAAGAGACAGGGCACACTTCTGAGGATGAAGTCACTTCCCCAACTCAGGAGGTAGATGGGTGGAGGAATGTGACTCAAAGGAGTAGAAGGCCAAGGGATCGCTCAGAGAGTCTCATATTGCACAATCAGTTTGAGGCTCTTTCCCTCAGCACACCTCATGAGGCACACACCGAGGAAGAATTGGTTCCACCGGAGGATCTCTCCCTCATCACTATTGATGAGATACAAGATCAGGTACATGTAGATGAGCAGGCTGCAGGAGAGAAGCTCCTTGTACTAGGGGATTCTATCATTAGAAATACAGAGGGATGGATTTGTGAGGAGCATGATAACCGTATGGTCACTTGCCTGCCAGGTGCAAAGGTTGCAGA
>JAHTLZ010001913.1:4651-15579 GCA_023846285.1 Phrynocephalus versicolor
TGTTTGTTTGTTTGTTTGTTTGTTTGTTTGTTTGTTTGTTTGTTTGTGGGGTGGGCAGGACCACAACTATGGTCTGTGTCACCCATAGCAAACATGGATTCCAGCACCCCACCCCATGCCTGGAAGCAGGGGGTGATATACTGTAGTACAAAATGAAAATACCCTTTTGTTATTTAAGCACCCCCCAGCATGACTATTGGTTAACATATGCCATCCTCTCTATCTCTCTCAGTTGAACCTCTGGTGGTGGTGGGTATGAGCGAAACCATACTACCCCGGTCTGTGCAACTCAAGTGAAAAGTGTAGACTTCTTCCCAGTATAGCTACTAACTTATTTTGTAATTTTGGCCACATCTAGAGATGGATATACAGTATATTTTTAAAAATGAATTACAAAATTCATTCAAAAATGCTAATTTTTATTCAAATTTGTACTAATTGATACCCCAACAAATACGAATTGATGAGTTTTTAGTAATATTTGATTTGTTGATTCATTGGACTATAAACTACTCACCAAGGCACACTGACACTTTCCCTAACTCTTTTCTACAATTACTCCAAGACTGAGGAAGATTGAATTTCTGGCTTCCAAGTTATACCCCCAAATCGGTCCCCAAGAAAGCCCCTCTCCAGTACCTAGAGATACCAAACTTTCAGAAAAGCTTCCTCTGACTCTCCTCTACAATCCATCCAAGTCTGATGAAGATTGGGATTCCCCAAGCCAATTGCTAAAGGACAGCTTCCTGGTGGGGGGACACTTTACGGGTGTATAATTCAATTTTTAACAAACCTTGAGAGCTTATATAGAATAGTCATTGGAGCCTGCCCTGCAAATTTGTGTCTATAGGTGTCCAGGGGACCACATTCCTGGGGGCGGGGGGCTCTTTGTAGGCACATAACTTGGATTTCTGAATCCCAATATTAACCAAACTCACCAGGCTTGTAGAAGAGTGGTATAAAAAACACACCCTGCAAATGTGGTTTCTAGATGCCTTGGAGGTAATTTTATAGGGCTTTAAAACTGAAAACAAATTTACAAATCAATTCATCAAAAAAAAATTTTTTTTGAGTTGATTACTTGGATGAATCACAAATTTAAAAAATCACATTTTTCCTGATTCCACCCACCCCATCTCTACTCAATAGCCACATATTTTCTTGATATGGTCTGCTCTCTAGAGATAATTATTTTTATTTATTATTATTATTGAAATGTTACTATGCTTCAAAACTATTGGTCAAAACTGGAGAGGTAAAACCCCTTTAGTCTCATTCATCAACATTCCCCCATTTCTCAGGACAGAAATACTTTTCATATTGTATCAAAGATTCTATTTTAAAAACAGATTGCTGAGTGGGGCAGATTAAGCACAAAAAGGCCTGGGTCCAAGCTGCCTCAAAGATTGAATATCGCAGTATGAACCAGCTTGGGTGCTAAAGTCATCAGGAGAGGCCTTTCGCTTCATCCTGCCCCCTTCACTGGTGCGTCTCAGAAGAACACATTTGGAACTCTGTTGCTGCTCCCAGATTTGGAACTCCCGCTGGAGGCCAAGATTGCCCCATCTCTGCTGTCTTTCTGGAAGCAGGCAAAGACCCTTCTCTTCAGGTAAGCTTTCCCTGAATGAGGGACTACCTATAATATGACTTTATATGGATTACCATAAATGATTGTATTGAGTGATTTCATAAGAATACTAGTGTTTGCCATGTTGCTTTTCACCCCTCATAATGGATTTTTCTTTTCTTCTTGCATACTCTTTGTAGATCTTACTCCTTTTAATGTTCTAAGATGCCTCCTCAAATTCCCTGTTCTTAACTTGAATATGTCTTAAATGTTCTGGACTGTATATTGTGTCGGGAAGTATGGGTTGAAGTTAATGATTAAGAAAAAAACTTCAACCTTAACAACAGAGTTTACAGTGAATGACCATCTAAACTAAAGAAATAAAGAAATAACATGGACCCTCTCAATTCTGTAGAAAAATAGAATATTTGTATTGTCTGACAAAAAGATATATACATTAAACACAAAAGTACAATGCTTGATACTCAGCTGTATATAAACAACTTAAAACATATTCAGCAATCCCTTTCACAACACAATAAAAGAACTCAGAACTGTAATTTAAACTTTAAATGTGTACTACTAGTAAAGTATAACCCTCAACTTTAACAAACAAGTATACAACAAATACAGTAGGCAGAAAATAATACATAACAAGCAAATAGCTCAAACAGAGCCAGAAAGTTGGTGTGACTGAATCTAAACAGATTCAGGAAAGTGTAACACCAGAGCCTTTCCTTAAATGCATTTCAGGCTGCTTGATTACCTACACCTGCCCGATGCAGCGCAAAACCTCAGTTTGATTGATTCACCTGCACTGCCACACCCCAAACACTCCTACAGTGCCTTCCATCAAGAACAGGTAAGCCAACTTCACAATATTTAATTTATATTTGTTTTAAATTTTATAAAAACTCAACTAGAGATGGGCACGACTCAAAAAAATGGTGTTTTGTTTGTCATTTGTCGTTTAGGGGGTCCGTTTCGGTTCGTTTTCATTTTTTGTGAATTTTTGAAAAAAAAATCATTTTCGTTTCGTTATGTAATGAAATGAAAAAATGAAAACGAAAATGAAAAATTGCTGTTTTGTTAGCATTCATTACAGTTCAATGTATTTGCCGCAACGAAAACGAAACACACAACACAATTACTGGTGTTTTGGTTTGTTGCATTTCATTTTGGAGACAAAATTTGTTTTTCGTTTCGTTACGTAACGAAATGAAAAAATGAAAATGAAAACAAAAAATTGCTCATTCCGTGCCCATCTCTAAACTCAATATATTGTCCCTTATTATTGTAAGCCACCTTGGGTCCTTTTCCAAGGAGAGAAGTGGGGTAAAAATATACTAAATAAATAAATGAATGCATGCATGCATACATCAAGCAATAGGCATCATTAGCTTTTTTTTTTCTTTTTCAAAAAAAAAAAGCAATTTCTTAGTTTTGGGGGAACCTAAATTATTAAAGTAACTTAAAATTCAAAATGTAACCTGAATTACCTAAGTAACTTTAAAATTCAAAAATTAACCTAAATTACCTAGATGACCCTACCAGAGCAATATGTGAGAAAACTTTTTTGTACATAGCAAAAGCGAGTTTTGATATAAGCATTGCTTCTCAGTATAAATTATTTTAAAATATCTTGTTACCACACCATACTGGGTGGGGTGAGGGGACATGTCGTATCATTTTATGTCACCTGAAATGAAAACATTTTAAAAGCCTGCTTGCAGAGAAAATTATGATGATTTGCATGAAAACCAATTTCATCCACTGATAAATTGCAGGTCTCAATCATAGCTGGAAGATAAATACATAAGGATTTTGGAACCTATGGAGATATTCTGTGCAGAGATCAGTGTAGAAGGTCATAGCATCGGATTCTACTTTGAATTATTCATTAATCCCATTTTCTACAATTCCTCTGTCAGGGTATAACATCTCTACACATTCAGAATAATTACAGAGCAGAACACTGTCTCACCTGAAAGTGCAGGCCAGGAAATGCATGAAAAATCTTATTGCTGTGGTGTCAGTCACAGGTGCATTTTAATGTAAGTAAGCATAATTGAAGTTATTAGATTAAGTTGCACATGCATAAAATGGCAACACTAGTTTACTGAGGAGGAAAAGAAAGCACAAATCCTCTTCTGCACCTTTTCCAATTCCACTATGTCTTTTTTTGAGATGCGGTGACCAGAATTGTACACAATACTCCAGGTGCGGCCGTACTATCATTTTCTATAATGGCATTATAATGTTGACTGTTTTATTTTCAATCCCCTTTTTGATAATCCCTAGCATGGAATTGGCCTTCTTCACCGCTGCCACACACTGGGTAGACACCTTCATTGAGCTGTCCACCAGCACACTAAGATCTCTTTCCTGATCCATCACAAATAGTTCAGAGCCCATGAGTTGATAGATAAAGTTCTGATTTTTTGCCCCAATATGCATTACTTTACATTTTCCTACATTGAAACACATTTGCCATCTCACAGCTCATTCCCTCACTTTGGAGAGATCCTTCTGGAGCTCTTCTCTATCTTCTTTGGTTTTTACAGCACAGAAAAGTTTCATTTACAAACTTGGCCACCTCACTGCTTATCCCTGTCTCCAGGTCATTTATGAACAGATTAAAAAGCACCGGTCCCAGGACAGATCCCTGGGGCACACTGCTTTTTACATGTCTAATTTGTGAAAATTTCCCATTGACACCTACTCTTTGTTTCCTGGATCTCAACCAGTTCTCAGTCCATAAGAGGACCTGCCCTCTTATGTCCCAATAGAGCATTTTTCTCAATAGCCTTTGGTGAGGGAGTGTCAAAAGCCTTCTGAAAATCAAGATAGACAATATCCACTGTTTCACCCAAATCCACATGCCTGTTGACCTTTTCAAAGAATTCTAAAAGTTTTGTCAGGCAAGACTTACCCTTACAGAAACCATGCTGATTTTCCCTCAGCGAGGTTTGTTTTTCTGTGTGTTTTAAGATTTTCTCTTGGATAAGGTTTTCCACCATCTTCCCTGGGACAGATGTAAGGCTAACCGGCCTGTAGTTTCCTGGGTCCCATGTAAGATGTCAAGCTGCTTGGAAAGAAATTATACCTTAATGTTCTCTCCCTAAGAATTTCCTCCATCACTAACTAATTTCTCCCAGGCAGGCTTCTCCAGTAAAGGAAAAGTTTCAGATACCTTTCTGTGTCTTTGTTCTGCATATCTACTTTTAGATCCAGTGTTTTGATCTTTCTTTATCTTTTATGCAAAATTATCCATGGGAAGAATATATTTAGTAATCTGCACCTATGCTTGACACTAACATTCACAGAGATGGAACAAGACTACCTAGGAGTGTTCAGCTTTGGTTGGGCTTAAAATAATCAATCCCTCTACAGAACAAATTCCTCTGCCAAATCAAACTTGATTCTCCTTCCAAGATAAATGGAAAATAGCAGCAGTGGCAATGTAATGTCATTATGGAGAGTGCCTTTGATGGACTAATAAGCAATGTGGAAGCTTATATATATATTAAAGATTAGGTGAGGAACACATCTGCAATTTTTCTGGCTGATATTATTTGTGATGTATTGCTTATTTAAGGTCATTCTTCCTAGAAGCTTTTTTATTTGTTTATTCATTTTATGGTTTTAGGGCCTAAGGCAAAGCTTGCCACCTTTTTCACGGAGCGCAACAATGGCTTCTCTTTTCCTCAGTGAAGCTGCAGCTCACATATTGAAAAGGGGCAGCCCAGTTCCCTATAGGGTATATAGGAAAACTGGCGTCCATCTATTCCAAGATGGCCCCCACAGAGGTGACAGTGTCCGGAAACAAGGGACCACTTCAGCTAAAGTAGGGAGGCAGTGGTGTATTTTTTTTTGAAGGGGGAGGGGCTTTTTAAAAAAGAAAACCACCACAAACTGACAAATCAATTTATCATTTCATTACTTCATGAGTGGGAAAATTGTGGTGGTTTGTGGTTTGCCAGTCTTGACAAACCACAAACCACAACAAACCCACAATTTTTGTGGTTTCCCCCTTCTCTAGTTACATGCAGAAGAGGGTATTTTGATTGCTGCCATTGGCAATATGAACAAGATCTTGCTTTGCAATAGTAGGCTGTTTCCTGGCTTGTTTGAATGCAGGCCATTTGGTGTAAAACTAAGAGGAAATATTAGATTCCCATGCAGTCCCTACATTCAGATCATATTTTTCTGTAGGAAGTTAGGAAAGAGTCTTGGGTGTCCTTTTTTAAATGAAGAGTAGGAGATCCAAAGCCCTATGAGATTCATCAAAAGGTCAGAATCCAGATCTAGGAATGGGGGGAAAAGAAATGCTACCTAGCTTCATAGTAGTATTTGTGTCTGTGTCTTTACACGCCTCAGAAAAAAGGTCTCCCCTTCTCACTGGATCTGAGAACCTCAGCAAGGCGTGAGATCTTTTCCTCCTCTGCTCTAGTTTCTGCCTTCTATGTGCTGTTAGCTTAAATGCACCTAAAAGCATCTTTCTTATAGCTCGTACATAAATCTCAATAATGCATCAAAGCTTCTGAATTCTCCAGGTTCCTTTAAAGTCCAATAACCTTACACAACTCAGTCAATCAGTTTCTGCTGGAAAGCAGCATTAATGTTAAGGCAAAAGCTTTTGGTATTTCAGATGATAGGGTTAACTCTTGGCTTCCATGCAGCAGAAGGAATTGATATTTCTGGATTCATCCTTTAAGAAGAAAATTCAATGTGCAGCATCCAGGGCTGGGCAATGAAAATGGAGATATGCCATTCTCATCCCTCCTTACTGCAGTCTCAGTGAAGCCCAAGACAAACTCTGAAGGAGTGGGGACCTTTTCTGAACAATTTTCTGTTTGTCTTGAAAAGGTGCAGTGGTATGGGCAAAAAGAATGTTTTCTTGTGCTAGTGCTGTAGTTCCAGCACTGTACTAATTAGGCTAGAGATGTTAAAATTTCTGCAAATTTTAAGGCATGGGGAAAAGAATCTTTGGAAAAAATGAAAAAAAATCCCAAAGTTTCTGGAAAAACTACATCTCTAAATTTATCATTAATTTCATAGTGAGGATAATCTGAAATCTACAACTAAATAATTTAGGTGCCAATTTTCTCTCATCAAATATTAACTGTATGTGGTCAGATAAGTATTTATTCCTGTGTTAGTTTCTAAAAAAGCTGATGTGCTCACAGTTTTGCTGATGTATTAATTATCAGGTTGTTTGAAAAACGCAATATCTTCAAAATTAACTGAAATGCTATTTCTCACCTCACAATTGATTACTACTAGGGATGGGTATGAAACGGAAAAATAGTTTTTCATTTTGTTTCGTTTCTAGAGTATCTGGGAGTTGAGTCATGGCTACTGGACTTCTTTTTTGAGAGATAGAAACGTTTCGCTGTTCATCCAAACAGCTTCATCGGTCTGAGTATAGCTAGTGCAAGAGACCCTTCTTATAGTCAGCTTGACCTCTTGTCCCCTGGTCTGATTGGCTCATAAGATGAACAAAGCCTGAATAGGCTTGTTAGGGAGACATTAGTGTCCGTGGCCTTAAGGTAAACAATGGCCTAAGGTGCTGAAACCCATCAAGAATGGGTTGTTAGCTGTGACCTGGTGGTGAAGGCTCCTTGATTTGCCTGGGTACTGTGGAAAGTACAGCCTGATAAGTGGCAGACAGACTATGCCGGAGCCCCCCACCTCTGTTGAGGGAGGGGTTTTCAATGCTAACATGAATGGCTTCCCTTACTCCTCTCTCAAACCACCTCTCTTCTTTGTCTAGTATGTGTACATCCTCATCTTTGAAAGAGTGGCCTTTTTCCTTCAAATGGAGGTGTACTGCTGATTCTGGTCCGGAGCTGTTACCTCTCCTATGTTGGGCCATTCTTCTGTTTAATGGCTGTTTAGTTTCTCCAATGTAGAGGTCTGAACACTCTTCACTGCATTGGACTGCATATACTATATTGCTCCTTTTATGGTTTGGTATCGGATCCTTTGGGTGGACAAGTCTCTGCCTTAGTGTGTTCATGGGTTTGAAATAAACAGGGATGTGGTGTTTGCCAAAAATCCTTTTAAGCTTTTCCGACACTCCTGCCATGTAGGGAATGACCAGGTTCTTCCGTCGGGTCTGGGTCTCAGACTGATCCCTTGTTCTTCTGGGATGGCCCACTGCTTTGTTGAAGGCCCACCTTGGATATCCACAGGCCTTAAGTGCTGTCTTCAGGTGCCTGTCTTCCTTCTTCTTGGCTTCTGAGGAGGTGGGGATGCTCTCTGCTCTGTGGCTTAGGGTCCTGATGACTCCTAGTTTGTGTTGTAATGGATGGTGGGAGTCAAACAGTAAGTATTGATCTGTGTGGGTGGGTTTCCTGTAAACTTCTACTCCTAGGCCACAGTCAGGTCTGATGATGACTGCACAATCCAGGAAAGCCAGCCTGTTGTCTTGGGTGTCTTCCCTAGTGAACTTAATATTAGGATCCACTGCGTTGATGTGGTCTGTAAAGGCCTGTACTTCCTGCGTCTTTATTTTAACCCAGGTATCATCTACATACCTGAACCAGTGGGATGGTGTTGTCCCTGGGAAGGTGTTGAGTGCCATGGACACTAATGTCTCCCTAACGAGCCTATTAAGGCTTTGTTCATCTTATGAGCCAATCAGACCAGGGGACAAGAGGTCAAGCTGACTATAAGAAGGGTCTCTTGCACTAGCTATACTCAGACCGATGAAGCTGTTCGGATGAACAGCGAAACGTTTCTATCTCTCAAAAAAGAAGTCCAGTAGCCATGACTCAACTCCCAGATAAACGCACCTGGATGACTGAGAATCTTCACAGACGTGTTTCTAGAGTAGTTTCATTTCATTTTGTTACAAAATGAATTTTAAAGTAGTTTTGTTATGAAATGATACGAAATGAAATGAAACACTTTCCAAGTGATTTTAGGTAACCCCTTGAAATTTGGAAAGGTTTGGGGGACACAAAGTGGAAGCTCCAAAGGAGTTTCCCCTAGGAAAAAACCTTTCTAATTGGAATAGAAAGCTGATCAATTTCATTTCATTTCATAACGAAACACTGGCCAGTGTTTCATTTCATTTCAAATCGTTTTGTAACCTTACAAAATGACAAAAAGTGTGTCTTTTTTGTAAGGTGCCCATCCCTAATTACTACCAATGAGTAATTTGTGCCTTGGAAGGAAAGAGTATTTGAAGATAGGTTTTCTATTTTTAATATTGGTTTAGCTTCTACAAGACCCAGTGATATTATGAAGTGGCTATAAGAAAAAGCAAAATTGTCAACATTGATCAGTGGAGTCATTTCATGGTTCAAATCTGAAGTGTCTTAGGATACATTTAAAGAAGAATTTAGATGATAAGAACTCTACTACATCAGCAGACAGGCCTAGCTATGGGGAGTCTGTGTGAAATATATTTGCAATTTATGGCCATTATATATGACATTTTGTATTCAATTGTAGGTGCTCTGCTCCTCATTTTCTCTGACAAAAAAAAATCACATGGATTTGCATTTTAACTGTATGTCGGTATGCATAAAAATTAGAGATGGTACAAAACACATTTTCCTTTTCTTTTTGTTTTTCATATTGTTACAGAATGAAACAAAAAATGAAGTGCCCTTTTTAAAAATGAAACAAAACAGAACAGAAATCTTTGTTGTGTTCCATTTTGTTTTTCTTTGACAAGCACCAATCTTCGGCGCTTGTCATAATTAATAATAAAAATAAGCAATGACCATCCAGCCCCATGGGCCAGCTGGTCAGCACAAGGTTTTTTAAAAGTAAAAAGCCAGACAGGCCCGTGGGTCAGCTGATTGGTGCAAGGTTTTAAAAACAGTGGCTATAAAAAACATTAAAAATAAAAAAGCAAAAAATGTAACAAAACAAAAAACAAAACAATTAAAAAAAACAAAATGATAAACAAACGAAATGCCATTTTGGCGTTTCATGCCCATCTCTAATAAAATGCACATTCACCTTCATTTTCAACTGAAGTGTGTATTTTTATATGTCGCTTTTCCAAAAATATATAACTTTGGTATGCATTTCCCCTTAAAATGTTCAGTTTTGATGGCATTTTTGACTCAAGAAATGCATTTCAACATTTAGATGAGCAGACATTCTCAAAAATAGTCACATCCAGTATTAAGACTGGGAAGTGTGGGTCAACATGGCTCTCATTATATTGCAAGGACAACACCCTTCTTAAGTATTCCTACCACTTTCAGTATCATCTGTCACTTCCGTCTTCAAGGTGTCCTCTAATGTTTGTCCCCATTGGATAGGGCTGCATAGGGCTGCATAGGGTTCTCTTCCATGTACCTGAAACTCCCTGCTCTGCACAGGTTTGTGCATAACAAAAATAGTTGTGAAGGGAGCATAAAGGTAGAAAAGACTCAAGTGGAGGCATGCTCATTAACACCTTAGAGAGAACCTTGGACTTGCCAGATGCCCCGTCGTGGAGATTGGTGCCCTCTATAGAATTAACCAACATGAAATCAATAGATACTTGTTGATATTGTTCCCATTATTTCTTTATTTGTTTGTTTAACTTCTATGCTGCAACATCTAGCAAAATAGCTACTCTGGGCGGTGTACAAACCAACACTGAACAATATGCAGTAGGAATACAAGGAAACATAGATAACATAAATCTAGAAAATACAAAATTACAAAGAAAAAAATCATAATTAAACCAACAACAAATTATCAAAATAAATAATTGGTAATAAGAACAGCCAAAGCTGAGGCAGGAATTAATGCAAATATAAGCATATACTAAAGCAGCAAATACGGTCAGAAACCAGGAAAAGCTTGGGGAAATAGCCAGGTTTTTACTTGGCATTTGAAATTTCAAGCGAGAGAGCCAAGCCGAGCTCTAACTGATATTCAGTTGCCCATTGTGTTTGAATGTGGAAAATCCATACAGTTATTGGGACTGATAGACATCACTAGATTTTTCCACCATGAGCTTCCAAAAGTAGCAGAACAAGAGGCAAACTTTTGGATTCTGACTTTCTGTGTTGAATATATTTAAGGTTTACTCGACTTCAAATGTGCAGAAGTATTGGCCTTTCTAATATTTTGGACTTCAACCCCCAAAGGCCAAGATTGTAAGGAACTGTAAGAATTGTTGTCCAATTGTAGTTTGAGGGATTACTTCATAATATAGCCTATATTTCTATTACATTTTTCTTAAAGAGAGGCTCTCTTCACACATTGAAGATGGCCGTTACTTCACGAGCCGCTCGCTTCGCGGTAAGCCGTCATTTGCGTGCGAACCGACCGCTTCAGTCCGCACGCTCCTCCCGTTTGGCTGCGACGTCACCCCGACCACGCCCCCTTTAGCGTGCTCCAA
>JAHTLZ010001914.1:6792-22824 GCA_023846285.1 Phrynocephalus versicolor
CCACACAGGTGAGAAGCCGTTTGAATGTCTGGAGTGTGGAAAGAGGTTCAGTCGAGGTGAACATCTTGATAGGCATCACAGAATCCACACAGGCGAGAAACCGTTTGAATGTTGTAACTGAGGATCCTGTTTCTGTCATTCCAGTTGCCCTTTCTACACCCCTTAGGACCCAGTTGTTCCAATAGCTTTTGAAAGATCGTAGAGTGTGGTAATAACTTCAGTAATCACACAATCCTTGTTTGACAACCCCTTTTAGGATTTCATATAATAATAATAATTTTAATAATATTTTTAATAATAATTTATTGTCATTGTGTGTATATACACAGTATACACATACAACGAAATTCAGACACCCAGAGACCAGATTCAACACACACACACACAAATCTCCAACACTCTCACACACATTAAAAACAAAAACAAAAAACCCTTCAACACACACACATAAAAATCCCTGAACACTCCCCCCAACCCCCCCCCCCCTAAAAACACAAGCATCTACACAACAGGCTAAGTAATCCTGTCCAAGTGCTCACTACTGGTGGTTCTTGAGGTCATTATTAAGTGCAATTATAGCTCTGGGATAAAAACTGTTCAGAAGACGTGTGGTCCGAGTTTTAATTGTTCTGTATCTTCTGCCAGAAGGCAACAGTTCAAAGAAATTGTGAGCAGGATGAGTAGAGTCCCTCAGAATGTTGTGCGACTTCCTCAAACAGCGAGATGTGAAGATGTCATCCAGGGTTGGTAGCTGGAGCCCGGTAACATTCTGGGCAATTTTAATTATTCTCTGTAGAGCTTTTTTGTCCGCTACAGAGCTGCTCCCATACCATGATAGCATGTGTATATTAAAATGTAATATTTTAAATTGGCTGAAAGCCAAGGACTAACTCTCTCAGGTAACTGATTACAGATTCTGTACACCTGGTATATACTGGGCAAAATCAAAGAAAAACAAAACAAAACATTTGGTACCTTATATATAAAATATATACTGATTATTGATTGGACACGTGAATTGATCTGATATAATGTCATGTATAATGATCTAATGTTGTGCAGCTGGTATATGCTAGTATAACCTGATGTAATGTCCAATGATGTGTTTGGTAGTTTTTGCAAGAGAGTTGTATATAAGGGAGATGTTACCAATGAGATTTATCTGCTGTAAAAGCAAAGTGTTCTGCTTATATACCGCCCCATACCACTTTAAGTGGTCTCTGGGCGGTTTACAATTTTAATCACAGTGTGCAGGCTATACACCCCCCCCCCAGCAAGCTGGGTACTCATTTTACTGACTCAGAAGGATGGAAGGCTGAGTGAACCTTGAGGTTGCTACCTGGGATTGAACCCCAGGTCGTGGGCACCGTTTTACCTGCAGTACAGACATTTAGCCACTGCGCTACGAGGCTCAGTGTAATTCAGATCACTTTATCTATTGCCATGTTAAACTCTCTTGCTGATGTAATTCTGTGTTGGATGCTTTGTATATATTGCAACTGCATTTCTGATACAATGGACCTTTGTATAACAAGCAGTTTGTTTAATAGAAAAAACACTTAAAGGGGGAAAAAATCCAGAGATGGGATATGTGTAGCTCCTCCAAAATCTTTTTATGTAAGCGTGGAGGGACCCCAACTCAGCCTAGCCACAATATTCACCCTCGTTGGGTAGATAGTCCATCTTTCTGAGCTGTGAAGCTCACAAATTCAGAACCCGGCTTCCTCGGCCACCCCTTCCCACCCAATCCAAAATTCGGGCAAGCACCCGATCCTTTGTGGTTCTTGCCACATTGTCCCTAACATCCAGTGGCTGATCAGGTAAATCTCCCAACTGCAAGATCTGACGGGGCAGGTCCGGGACAGCATTCTAGCAAGGGCAATCTACTAAGGGCATCAGCATGGCCCATCACTTTGCCTGGCTGATGTTGGAGCAAATACGGGTAGCCAGCTTTTTAAACAATGACCAACACGAGACCTGTGGGGAAAACATCTGAGGGGTTGGGGTCAGCTGGTTCAAGCAACGGCGTACGGTCTGTAACTATTGTGAAGGGCCTCCCATACAAGAAATCATGAAATTTGTTCACTCCTTTCACAATAGCCAGCCCTTCTTTGTCAATCTGTGAGTAATTTTGTTCTGCAGATGATGGGGACTTCCCTCCCACCTGGAAGTTTATGACCCAGCACTGCACCTACCCCATAAGAAGCAGCATCGCATGCCAACGCAACTGGCAGTTTTTCATCAAAGTGGGCCAAAACGGAATTAGAAACTAATAATTCCTTAACAGCCCAAAAAGCTTTGGCTTGATGTGGCCCCCAAACCTAAGGGGCTTTTTTAAATCTAAAAGCCTCTGCAAGGGCTCCGCCCCTGCTGCCTTGTGTGCAGGAAATGTTGTAACATGGCCTTGTTCTCAGACTCTGGGGCCTTACAAATTGCAGCCAGATTTTTAACAAGACTGAGCCGTCTAACCAGTGAGGCCAGCCCCGAGCTCCCGGCCCTTCTTCTTCTCCGGCAGCAGTGGCGGCTTCGGTGAGGCCGAGGACCAGCTCCAAGTCCTTGGAGCCGGCCTCACTGATGCCGCCGCTGCCAGAGGAGAGGAAGAAGGTAGGAGCAGTTTGGAGGCGGCAGCCGCGATGCTGGGTTGTGGCTGCCACCCGATTCCGGTGCCTTGCGCTGGGGCTCCGAGCTGTAAGTCAAAGCCTGCGACTCAAGTCAAACAGGCCCCTTCTTGCTGCAAGTCAAATATGCTGCAAGTCAAGCAGCGTGTAAGTCAAGGTTCCACTGTACTTAGATTATGAGAGAGGTGGGTTTAGAATCCGGCTTGAAGATGTAGGCAGCCTAGGAATTGAAACTTACATAGTATTAAGCTGATAAGAATATCTTAGATTTTGTTATTTTCAGGCAATATTATATCATTTTATCTGATAAGCATTTTTATATTTTTCATTGAAGATTCTCAGTCATCCAGGTGAGTTTATCTGGAAGTTGAGTCATGGCTAGTGGACTTCTTTTTTGAGAGATAGAAACATTTCTATCTATACTATTGTCTCCCTAATGAGCCTGTTTGGGCTATTGTTCATCTTATGAGCCTAATTCAGGCCAGGGTGACAAGAGGTCAAAGCTGACTATAAGATGGAGGATTTGCACTAGTTGTATTCAGACCAATGAAGCTGTTTGGATGAACAGCGAAACGTTTCTATCTCTCAAAAGAAGAAGTTCAGTAGCCATGACTCAACTTCCAGATTTTTATAAGTTGTTTTTCATTTTTGTAACTTAGAATAGTGAATAAAGCAATTTCATTGAATTGATGTTCTCAGATCATTTTCCTCTTTAAAAGAAACCAAGGGGACTCAGGGAATCTCTTGGCCAGAGACGCTCCTTACCCCCCCGGGTTCCGTTCCAGCAGACAACTCCAGACGGCCACCCGGGAGCAGCCCGGCAGCCAACGCGCAGACGGGAACAAAGCAGGAACCGAAAAAGACAGGCAGGAGGGGCGGGCAAGTGGGGGGGGCAGATGACAACCACCAACCCTCCCCACCACCCCCTCCTCATCGGCAGCAGTGTGAAAGGCTTTGCAAAACAACAACAACAAACAAGTAATACAAATAAAAACAAAAAAGGACTGGCAACGGGCAGGCAAATCCCGCCGGCCACCACCTTGCCAGAAGGATTTTTAATTTTATGATTATTCCGAAGATCACACTCTCTCTCACCCCGTTTTCTCACCCACCTGGTCTCTTTTCCGGGAGGGGGGGGGATGCTCAGTGCCTCAACCTCTGGTCAAACGCACAGGCAGCGTTCATACCGTGTGTGTGCCTGTAATCATGCAAAAGAGATTCCAGCCGCCCTCCCCCCACCATGTCTCTCTCTCACACACACACACACACACACACACACACACACACACACACACACACACTCACCTGCCATGTCCTCTTTCACACCCACTCCACTCAGGCTGCATGCACGCCCCCCCTCGGCACCTTCCTTGCTCTCCACAGCCAATCACAAGCGCCCACGCACGTCCTTTTCCCTTGCCTACGTTTCTGTGCCAAGGTGCCTCATCCTTGTCATTTCATATGATTTTTTACATGAGGGCCTTACCATTTCACCACCAAATCATGCATCACATCCATATCCACAAACAGACACACGTGATGGCTGTTGTGATTTTTTTCGGGCTGTTTGGCCGTGTTCTGGAAGTTTTTCTTCCTGACGTTTCGTCAGACTCTGTAGCTGGCATCTTCAGAGGGCAAGGAGCTCAGGGAATTAGGAGTTCACTCTGTGCTCTGGGGTATAGAGTGAGAGAGACTTTTAAAAAAACCAAAAGCCCACTCATTCTATACAGCCAGACAGCCCAAAAAACTCACAACAACGATCGGATCCCGGCCATGAAAGCCTTCGAGAATACACAGACACACGTGATTTCATGTGATTTTCAAACTGAATCCCCTCAAAACTAATTTCATTTCATACAACACATGTGGGCTTTCAGAAGTACTGTACGGCACACACAAAAAATCAATGACCACCCCTGGACCAAACTCATATCATGGGCCCCATCTTTGCACGCCAAAAATCACAAGTCTGTCAGTGTGTGGCTCTGCAGCGGTGCAAAAACATAAGACCTAAGGCACGGATCCTGACAGATCTATGATCTTTCTCCAGGAGCAACCCTCCCAAACTAGTACCCCCATCGTAGGCCCCATCTTTGCCCACAAATTGTGCACCACAAATCATGGGCCAATCAGCACATGGACCCAGGAGTGGCACTAAAACATGGCTGCTCAATCCTAGGTCTTACCAGCTTTATTCTCTGTTGTTCTACACACATTCTGGTCGTGTGGCGAGGCAGGCAGGGGGTTTTAACTCCTGTAAATGACCCAGAGGAGTCATAGCATATAAATCCATTGAAATGCATCAGTAAAGAAATAAAAACATTCTTGAGAAGGCATGCTGGGGGGGGGGGAGGCAGCTTCTTTTGAGGGTGGGGGCATCCCATCAGGGCAACCAAAACTACCCTTCTTCCTCTTTAACCAGGAGTCAAAGGGAACCCTTCCCTGGACGGACCTCTTTTCCAGAACCCCAAAGGGACCCCCTCAGGCAGGGATCCCCGTCCTGGATTCAGTAGATCCCCTTCGGTGTGGGGGGAAATCACCTCCTCAAGGGATCCTGGCCGCTGAAAAGGGAAAATCAAATTAATAATGGGAAGTCCAGGCTGGGATTTTTAACAGAAGGAGGAGGAGGAGGATTGGTTCCTTTTTTTGGTTGTTTTTTGGGGGGCAGGGAGAATTTCCTTCTCTCTCTCTCATTCTCTCTGTCCTCTCCCCCCCCCCCCAATCCTTTCTCCTGGTCTTTTTCCTTAATGAACTTTGATTTTTTTTCTTATGGGAGGGCAGGGAGGCGTCCCCTCCTCCTCCTTCCACACCCCCCCTTTAAGGACACCTCCCCTCCATGGCACAAGCCCCCCCATCCTCCTCCCCCCTCCCTGTTCGCTGTTTTTCCCTCCCTCCTTTTTTTGTCCTCCCTAAAAGCTGCTTCCTCCGCCCGTTTTTCCTTGCTGGTGGGAGGGGGGATATAGGGAAGGAGGAGGTTTTTTTTTGCCTGGATCTGCCCCCGCTTCATTCCTTTCCCTCCCCCTCCCTCCAAATTAAAATGGGGGAGAGAGAAAAGGGAAGGAGGAGGTAGGAGGGGTCTCTTAGAGGGGGGAAGGGAAATTTAACGCCTCCGTCTCCCTCCGGACTCCCAAAGGAGTTTAGGTTCCCCCCCTTCCTGGGACCCCCACCCCCATCACAGATTTTATCAGCAAAGCCCCCCTCCTCCTCCTCTTCCCCCCCTCCAGAAGGGACGCCCAGGAGGGTCTTTACTTCTCCCCCCCCAATTCCCCTGCAGCCTCCACCTCCTCCCCCCAATAGCATTGCAACCCCCCCCCCAAGATTGCAACAACCCACCTCCTCTTCTTCCTCTTCCTCCTCCCCCTTCTTCTTGTGGGGGGTCTCTTTTCCTCTCCAGAGCCTTGGGGGGGGCAGGGAGGAAAGAAATCCTGGCGCAGAGCTGCCCCCCCTCCACCACCACCCCTTTCCCTGGCCGCTCTAGGAAGACGGGACTCGCTGCTCTCTCCCCCTCCCTCTCCCCCTTGGAGGACTGAATCCCCCCTCCCCTCCCCCTGCGCTCTTCTCTCTCTCTCTCTCTCTCTGGCGCCAGGCAGGTCCAAACTCTCCCGGCCCTCTTTGATGTTTTGTTGACCACAACTCCCAGGATTCCAAGCCTGGGTCTCCAATGGCCACCGCCTTTTCCCACCAGCCAGAAGTCTCTTAGGTACCTGTGGAAGGGATCTGGCAGTCTTGGTGGACCACAAATCGGACATGAGTCAGCAGTGGGATGCGGTGGCCAGGAAAGCCAATGCGATTCTTGGTTGCATCAACAGAGCCATAGTGTCTAGATCAAGGGAAGTGATAGTGCCACTCTATTCTGCTCTTGTCAGACCCCATCTGGAGTACTGTGTCCAGTTCTGTGCGCCTCATTTAAAAAGTATGTTGACAACCTCGAGTGGGTGCAGAGGAGGGTGACCAGGATGGTTGAGGTTCTGGAGGAAATGTCTTATGAGGAACAGCTTAGGGAACTGGGAATGTTTAGCCTCTCTAAAAGAAGACTGAGAGGGTTCCCCAGGGCTCCATACTGCCTCCCATGCTGTTCAACATCTACATGGAACCGCTGGGAGAGGTCATCAGGAGGTTTGGGCTGAGGAGTCAGCAATATGCTGACGATACTCAGCTCTACCTCTCGTTCTCCACCAATCCAGGTGAGGCAGTTTCTGTGCTGAACTCGTGTCTGGGCCAGATAATGGACTGGATGAGGGTTCAATCCTGACAAGACAGAAGTGCTGCTAATGGGTGCTTTGCCGGACAGGTTAGAGGGCCTTCTTCCTGTCCTGGATGGGGTTGCACTCCCCCTAAGGGACAGGGTCCGCAGCTTGGGGGTGCTCCTGGACCCTGGTCTAACTCTGGAAGCCCAGGTGGATTCGATGGCCAGGGGTGCCTTCCTTCAGCTGCGGAAAATATACCAGCTCCGCCCCTACCTAGACGAGCAGAGCCTCATGACAGTTACGCATGCACTGGTAACATCCCGTATTGATTACTGCAATGCGCTCCACGTGGGGCTGCCTTTGAAGGCGGTCCGGAGATTGCAACTGGTTCAGAATCGTGCTGCGCGGCTGGTAAGTGGTGGAGCCACCAGGGATCACATCACACCGATTCTGCGTAACCTGCATTGGTTACCAGTTGCTGTCCGAGCCCAATTCAAAGTGCTTGTTTTGACATATAAAGCCCTAAACGACTTAGGACCTAGATACCTGAAGGACCGCCTCTTTCCATACGAACCTACCCGGCGATTAAGATCGAGCCAGGGGAGCCTTTTGAAAGAGCCATCCCTCAAGGAGGTGAGAGGGATGGCCTTCTCTGCAGCTGCTCCCAAGTTATGGAATGCCCTCCCTATTGAGATCCGCCTGGCACCAACACTGATTACATTCCGGCGCCAGGTAAAAACCTTCCTGTTCCAGAAGGTTTTTAATTGATATAATATAGATTGTGGGTCCACTGATGACAATTTTAGGATAATGATTTTAAAGAAGGTTTTTATTACTGTTCGATGATTTATTGATATTTTATTTATAACTATTTTAAATTGTTTTAATTCTTTGATTGTAAGCCGCCCAGAGACCTTTGGGTAGTGGGCGGCATATAAGTTAAATAAATAAATAAATAAATAAATAAATAAATATGATAGCTATGTTTAAATATTTGAAAGGATGTCATATTGAAGAGGGAACAGGTTTGTTTTCCATGGCATCAGAGACTAGGACTCAGGGCCATGGTTTCAAACTACAGGAAGAGAGATTCCATTTGAACATCAGGAAGAACTTCATGACAGTTAGAGCTGTTCGGCAGTGGAATATGTTGCCACAAAGGGTGGTGGAGTCTCCTTCTTTGGAGGTTTTAGAGCAGAGGCTGGATGGCCATCTGTCGGAAAAACTGTGATGGGGGTTCCTGCATGGCAGGGGGTTGGATTAAATGGCCCTTGAGGTCTCTTCCAACTCTAGGATTCTATTCTATTCGATGAAACCAGACCCTTGGGCCATTTAATGGCCTTCATTCATCTCTGTCCGGCAGCATTTCTTCCGCCGTGGTTTCCCCTCTCCAAGCCCAAAGCAGTTCAAACCCTGCTTAGTTGGCTGCCGAAGGGTCTTCCCTACAGAGGAGGGCGACCAGGATGGTTGAGGGTCTGGAGGAAATGCCTTATGAGGAACGGCTTAGGGAACTGGGAATGTTTAGCCTTTCAAAAAGAAGGCTGAGGGGGGATATGATAGCTATGTTTAAAAATGTGAAAGGATGGTCATATTGAGGAGGGAACAGGTTTGTTTTCCATGGCTTCAGAGACTAGGACTCGGGGCAATGGTCTCAAACTACAGGCAAAGAGATTCCATTTAAACGTTAGATGCCATCCAGCCTCTGCCCCACTTCCCCTCCCCAGGGGGGCCCTGCCCCCCCAATTCCTGCCCCCCCCAATCTTGCCTTCTCCTCCTCTTGCCAAGGGGAGGGGGCCTCTCTCCCAGGGTGGCCTTTCTTCCACCCCCCCTTCCAGGAAATCCTGGGGACGGAGAGGGGGGGCTGGGGTTGACGGAGGGGGGGTCCCTCCTCTCCTCCTGCCCCTCCCCTTCCCTCCCTCGCCAAATGACCCCCCCCGCCGCCGCGGCTCCTTTTCCAGAGGGAGGGGAATCTTTGAGGCTTCCTTTCCGTTCTTTATCCCAAGGGTTGCATGCATGTGATTCGGGGGGGGGGCTTCCTCTTCCTCCTCCAATGCAGCCCCCTTCTCTCATTCCCTTCTCCTGCTCCTCCTGGAGACTCTTTTCCTATCCTTCCCGGGTAACAACCCTTCCAGCTTTTGCTTCTTTTTTAGTTGGGGGGGGAGAGAAAAGAGCCTCCCCTCCCATTTCCTGCCGCTCCAGGGAGGCGGACTCGCTGCTCTCCTGCTTTGGAGGACAGATCCCCAGCCTCCCCTCCCCCACCTCCCTGCCAGCAAATGGGGGGAGTCGGATCAGGAGACTGGTGGTTGAGTCTCCCAGAGGGAGTCAGATCCGGGAAGGTGGACTCGGTGGGCGCTTCTTGGCCTGGCCCAGCGTGGATGGCTCTTCTTCTTCTTCTCAGGTTCTTCCTGATGGGTCTCCCTTGGTGGGTGTCTTCCTGCCACCTCCGCTTTCAGAGACCAGCCACAGGCCAAGAGGGTCCTGGAGTTGTCTCGTGTCTCTCTCTCCCTCTGAGCCAAGCTGACTGATCTCCCTCCAGCACCGCAGCAGCTCAAAAGCATGGATTCTGCAGTGATCAGGTGGTTGGAGAGAAGAGTCAGGGAAGCCATTCATGTGATCACACACACACAAGGGGGACTTATCCTTTCAGGTCCTGTTTATCTGGAGGAATTGAGCCTGATAAGCTGGAGAGCTTATTGAGGCGTTTCACTGTGGCAGAACCGGAACCAGAACTCAAGGTGCTAAGTTTTTTACTGCACTATTAGCAAATAGAATGAATGGGTTTATTACAAAATATATTAAGGAAGATCAAAATGGGTTTTAAAGGGAAGACAAATGTTTAATTAACTAGGAGAGTGTTGAATATCATATATGGTATAGAAAAGAATTAAACAGAAGGCTGGTATTTTGTTATTAGACATATTTAAAGCTTTTGATTGTGTGGAATGGTCAACATTAAAAATTGTGATTAAAAACTGGGGGTTTGGAATGAAATTTAGAGGGGTGATAGATCAATTATATTCTGAAAATGCATCTAAGATAATAATTAATTACGGGATTTTAGATTGGATATTTCTAGGTCGAGGTACTAGACAAGGTTGCCCCCTCTCCCCAGTTCTATTTTGTTTGTGGATAAAATAAGGAATGATGAATTTATTAGTGGATTAGGTATTGATAATAAAGTAAATATTAATTAATTTGCAGATGATTCCTTATTGACAATTAAAGACTCAATAGAGAGTCCGGATAGAATTAAAATATCAATTGGAGAAATTTGGGTTAATATCAGGATTGAGTGTTAATTGGCAGAAATCACAGATAATATTGGTTAAATAATAAGGAAGAACAAGAAGTGATTGCTCACAATTATGGATGTAAGATAAATAATTAAATTAAGTATTTAGGTATAGATTTAGTAAAGGACATATGGAAATTAAAGGATTTAATTATAACAGACTAAAGAAAGAAGTTAAGAATAAAATGTTCGAATACTCAAGTTTAAAACTCTTGGTTTGGAAAGATTGTACTGATGAAAATGAAAATTTTACCAAAGTTAATTTTTTTCTTTATGATGCTTCTTGTACAGCTAAATAAAGATGATTTTAAATTTTTGGCAAGATTTGATTAATAACTATTGTAACAGTGGTAAAAAAGCTTGGACAAATAAAAAGAACCGGTTACTTACCTGTAAAGGTGGTTCTTCGAGTGGACCTTCGTGAAGCCACACAAAAGGGTTTCCCAGGCGCCCCTGCGCCGGAGGTCGGCCTTCCCTAGCATAGGAAAGTTTGTTAGTCTCCGCCCCCGCCCAGCGCGCCTGCGCGAGGGCTCCTTCCCGCCCAAACCTCAGTTCCTCTTGACCGCCACTAGACTGGTGAGCCCCAGTACAGGCGTGACGGACCGAGGGGAGGCGGGCGGGTGCTGTGTGGCTTCACGAAGGTCCACTCGAAGAACCACCTTTACAGGTAAGTAACCGGTTCTTCTCCCTCGTGGCCTTCGTGAAGCCACACAAAAGGGTGATTGCAAGCAGTACTCACAGGCTGGTGGGGAGTCACGCCGTAACGTAGGAAAGCACGGCCCTCCTGAAGGCTGAGGATGATCTCATTCTGGTGTCCAGCCTGTAGTGGTTCACGAAGGTCTCTGGTGTAGCCCAGGTAGCCGCTTGGCAGATGTGTTCCAGGGGGACGCCCTTAAGGAATGCTGCCGAGGAGGCCCTGGCCCTGGTGGAGTGAGCCTTGATGGGGCCTGGGAGCGGCTTGTTGGCCAGTTGATAGGCTAAGGTGATGGTCTGAACGATCCAGCGTGCAAAGCGCTGAGTGGATACCGGACGACCCGCGGCTGCAGGGTCGTGGCAGATGAAGAGCCTCGGTGTTGTCCTGAGAGATCTTGTTCTTGAGACGTAAAAGGCAAGGGCTCTTCGGATGTCAAGGGAGTGCATCTCTCTCTCCTCTCTCGTCGACGGGTTCGGGAAGAAGGACGGGAGAATGAGAGGTTGAGAAATGTGGAAGGAAGACACCACCTTCGGGAGGAAGGAGATGTCTGGGTAAGCGATAACCCTATCCGGGAAGAACTGGAGATAGGGGGGGGTCGCAGCGGAGCGTGCAAAGCTCACTAGCCCTGCGTGCGGAAGCGATGGCTACTAGAAAGGCCGTCTTCAAGGAGAGGAGCCTAATGTCCACAGTAGCTAAGGGTTCAAAGGGGTGCTTCTGCAGGGCCCGGAGAACGAGGGAGAGGGACCACTGTGGTGGGATGGGACGCCTGTCCGGAAATGTGTTGTTGAGACCCCTCAAGAAGAGCTTCAGCCTAGGATGTCTGAAGAAATTCGCCGCTGGGGACGAGGGGGGCTGGTGAGCCACAATGGCTGACAAGTGCACTCTTAGAGAAGACATGGTGAGACCAGATTTCTTCAGGTGGAGCAAGTACCGGAGAACCCAGGTAAGATGGGGGTTTACTGGGGTGAATCCCTTCTGGCCGGCGAAACAGGTGAATCTGCGCCACTTGTAGGCGTATTGGGACACCGTGGAAGGCTTACGGCAAGCTCTGAATATGGACTCAATCAATTCTGAATCCTCCATGCCGTGAGCTGAAGGCGAGGGAGATCGGGGTGAAGCACCTGCCCGTCGTGCTGGGACAAGAGATCCGGCATTTCGGGTAGGCGAAAGTGGGATGACGCCATTCGTAGAAGCGGGGCAAACCATGGTTGTCTGGGCCACCAGGGGGCCACCAGGATGAGGTCTGGGGCTTCCTGGGAGGCCTTGGTGATGACCTTGTGCAGCAGGGGGACCGGTGGAAAAGCATAAAGGAGCTCGTTTGTCCACGGGAGGAGGAGAGCGTCCCCCAGCGATCCCCGGCCCAGGCCCGCGCGGGAGCAGAAGCGATGGCATTTCTTGTTGGTGGGCGAAGCAAAGAGATCGATCTGTGGTGTGCCCCATGTTCCGCAGAGATGGGAGAAGGTCTGGGGGTGGAGTTCCCACTCGTGGTTCGACTGTTGCAGCCTGCTGAGGCCGTCGGCATGTATGTTGTCTTGTCCTGGCAGGTGCATAGCGACCGGGTGGATCTTGTGACGGATGCACCAGTTCCAGAAGCGAGTGGACAGGTCGAGGAGGGATCGGGAATGTGTTCCGCCCTGTTTGTTGATGTAGTACATGACAGTCGTGTTGTCTGTGACTGTCAGTACTACATTGCCGGAGAGGTGTCGGAGGAAAGCTCGACAGGCCTTGAAGATCGCTAGGAGCTCCAGTTCGTTGATGTGGAGAAGACGTTCCCGGGGTGTCCAGGAGTCGTGCACCTGGTAGGACAGACACACTGCGCCCCAGCCGGTGTTGCTGGCGTCGGTGGTGAGTTGAATCGTGGGGAGGGGATCTCTGAAGGGCCTGCCCACGAGGATGTTCCGGTGAGTAGTCCACCAGGCGAGATGCTCCGGAAGGTCCCGCGGCACCGTCAACTGGAGAGTAGGTGGGTCCAGGGCGGGGTTGAAGCGGGAGAGGAACCAGGACTGGAGAGGTCTGAGTCGCAGCCTCGCGTGAGGGAGGACTGAAGTCATGGAGGCCATGTAGCCCAGTAGCTTTTGAACTTGGACGGCCTGGATCGTCTCCCCCGGGAGGAACTTCCGTACCAACGCCATGGTTTCGCGGACTCTGTCGCGAGGTGGGAATGCCATGGCGCGTGTGGAGTCCAGGATTGCGCCGATGAATTTCGCTACCTGGCATGGCTCCAGTCGACTCTTTTCGAAGTTGACCTGCAGACCTAGTGCGCTCAGTGTTGAGAGGACCGTGGCGATGTCGGCCTTGGCCTGGCGTTGAGTGTCCGCGACGACTAGCCAGTCGTCTAAATATGGGAAGATTACTATGCCCTGGGTCCTGAGGTAGGCTGCGACGGGGGCCATGCACTTTGTGAACACTCTGGGTGCCGTGGCGAGTCCGAAGGGCAATGCGCAGTATTCGTAGACTTGGTCGGCGATGGCAAAGCGGAGGAGGTGACGGTGGGCAGGATGAATTGAGATGTGGAAGTAGGCATCTTTTAGGTCTACTACCCCAAACCAATCTCCCTTGCGAAGTAAGGGGACAATCTTCTCCAGAGTCACCATGCAGAATTTTTTGTAGGTGAGGAACTTGTTGAGCACCCGAAGATCTAGAATGGGGCGGAGGCCGCCATCCTTCTTTGGCACTGTGAAGTAGCGGGAGAAGAGACCCGCGGCAGGGCTGTGATGGACTGGACGGATAGCATGTTTTTGAAGGAGTGCGGCGACCTCGTTGAGCAGGCAGGGTGAGGGTGGGGTGCGGAGGACGTTGCCCAGTGGTGGCATGGAAGACAGTTCGAGGGAGTACCTGTTCCTCACCACCGACAGGACCCAACGGTCCGTGGTGATGTTCTCCCAGGCGGCGAGGAAGGGTCGGAGGCGGACGGAGTCCGAGTCAATAGTCCTCTCGGTGTCTCCTCTCTCTAGGCTTAGAGGGGGGAGCCGAGGACTTGGGTTTTCTGGACTTGTGGCCGAGGGAGGCGAAAGGAGACGGTTTGGACTGCTTGTCTCTGTGGCCTCTGGAGGTGGAGGGGGTGGAGGGTGGCCAATATCGTCGCCTGGGCTGGCTCCGAAAGGAATGCGATGGTCTGGAGGGGATGACGTTCAGCTTCTTTGCGGTGTCATGCCTCTTGTGCTTTTCTTCCATGAGGTCATCCGTGGTGGCATGGAAGAGAGCAGAGCCATCGAATGGTAAGGCTTTGATCTGGGCCTTGTGGTTGTCAGTGAGGCCAGTCGTGCGGAGCCAGGCATGCCTCCGAAGGGTGATGGCGGTGTTGATCACCTTGGAGGCGCAGTCGAAGGTGTGCTTTGCCGCTCTCATCTGCTGTCCCGCCAGGGCCATGGACTCGTCATAGAGAGCAAGGGCCTCAGCTCTGTGTTCCTCTGGGATCTTCTCCAAGAATGGGTGTAGGTGAGTGAGAAGATCCCGTTGGTAGGCCCCCATCGCACCCTGGTAGTTACAGGCCTTGTGGATGAGGGTAGAGCAGGAGTACAGGTGCCTGCCAATAGTATCTAATTTACGGCCTTCTTTCGAGGGTGGTATGGGTGTTTGACTGGTCCTGGATTGGACCTGAGAGTCGGCCACGACCAGGGAGCCCGGAGGAGGGTGTTTGTCGAGGTACGGGGCGCTCTCGTCATGGACCCTGTAGAGAGCCTCTAGCCTTCTCGAAACTCAGGTGGCAGCCGGGGTCTGGAAGGCATCCTCAGCCATCGTGAGAAACGATGGGATCATGGTGAGGTGCACCGGTGATGTCTCGTCGGAGGAGAGACGGCCGAAGATGTGGCAAGGCCTCTTGGGCTTCGGCTGGTGCATCGGCAAGTCGATGGTATTTGCCATCCTCACGACAAATGCGGTGTAATTACGCATAGTCTCTGAGGAGGATGGGGGCAGTTTTTCCTCCAGATCAGACGAGGGGGAGGTGACAAACTGGATCGAATCCGAGGCCTCGGATTCGACATCGGATCCGTCGGATTCGTCAGAGGATGGCTGGGGGGAGCGCACCTTGGGCTCTTGCTTCTCCTCGGGTTCGGAAGTGTGGACCAGCCATTGGCGACCGTCGAAACGAAGCGAGAATGTTGGAAAGGGAGGCAGTGCCGGTGTCGTGGCTGCCTCGGATTCGGAGCGGCGCTTCTTTGCTCGCTGGTCCGGAGGAGTCAGAGCTTCAGCCACTGAGGAGGCTACCAGGGCGGTCGAACCCGAGGACGCGCCCGGTCCCGGGGTGACGACCTCCGGGATGGGGGGTAGCTCGTCCTTCGAAGAAGTGTGGCGCGTGACCGATGGCGAGCGGTGGCGCTTGCGATGTTTGTCGGTCTTTTTCTTTTTCTTCTCCGGCTGGGGTTCCTTGTCCTCGGCCTTCCGTACCGACGGGTCCGGAGGGGGTATTGCCGGGACCGAAACCGACTTCGATGGGGTCGGTTTCGACTTCGGGTCGGATTCGACGCCCGGAGAAGAAAGTTTCGTAGGGAGCGACGATGGGGAGCCCCCCTTCCCGTGCGGGGAGCGACGGCTCCCGGGGTCGGACGCGGCTTGACGCGGTGCAGAGTCGTCCCGGACCCCCACCTCTCTTCCAAAGAGGGCCGCCTTGGTGCCGGAGTCGTAGTCATCGTCCGATGACTGGTCCGAGTCGTCGGAACCGAGTAAGGTGTCGAATTCGGGCCGGGAAGAAAGTCGGAGTCCCGGACCCGAAAACTCCGTCTCGACCGTTACGGATCCGGGGGTGGCGGAGCCGAGAGAAGCCGTCTGTGGAGCTGACTTTCCCGGCTTGGTGGACTTGGCTGTGGTGGTTTTCGAAGATTTCTGCTTCGAAACCGCCTGGAGGACCGGGATCTTCTTGGGCTTCTCCTCCCGCCCCGGGGCCTCGGACTTACAGGGCTGGTCGGCGGCAGCTTTCTCCATGGGTTGAGGGCGAAGAGACTTCTCCAGGAGAAAGGAGGCAAGGCGGTTACGGCGGTTCTTGAGTGCTTGCGAACTGAAGCCGCGGCAAATGGTGCAGGCCTCAGGGCGGTGTTCTTCGCCGAGGCAGAGCAAGCACTTTTCGTGGCCGTCGGAGTGCGGGACCTTGGCTCCGCAGTCAATACAATTTTTAAAGGGCTGGGCAAACGGCATTAGTCGAGCGGTCCGGGTCAGAAACGTGGTAGAAGAAGGCAGAATCGACGAAAAAAATCCAAAATCGCAGGAGACTAACAATGGCGAACCTCTAGCCGAAGGCGGTAA
>JAHTLZ010001915.1:0-11823 GCA_023846285.1 Phrynocephalus versicolor
CCAGAGGGGTATTTCTTGGAACATTTGGGAGAACCCACAAGAGTGACGGCGCAAGGAGCTACCCTGAAGCAAAACCCGCTGAGATCCATAGGACCCCCAGTGAGCCCGCATAGAACCGGAGCTTTACGCTGCTGGAAAAATACAACCAACCCCAGTATGATTTTGGGGGGGGGGGAGGAGAAGGGAGGTGGGGAGAGACCCCAACAGAAAAGCTGTACCCCTGCAGACACACTACATGCACCCCAAGAAAGGCCGGGCGGGGGGGGAGCTGACCTAAGCTTTCATTCACAGAATTGAGGAGTTGGGGGGCGGCGGCTAAGGACACTCATTCCAGACACACACCCTCAAGGCAGGAATTCCAAGCAAAGCAGAGGTGGCCGAGGGTGGCCCAGTTTTCTCTTGGAGACCTCTAGGGTTGGGAGAGCTCACCCCCTCCCATGGAGGTCATGGCCCCTACTGGCCTCCTGGTCTAAGAGGTCCCCCCCAAAAAAAAAATATTTATCCCAAGGCTGGGTTCCTGGGGCTTTGATCCCCTTGTCACTCATCCTGCCCTCTGGGGTGACTGAGAATGGGGTGCTGGCCCTCCTCTGCAAGACACCCTTGCAAGCCTTTCAAAAGTGCCCCCCCCCCCCACCCGGTCTCTCTTCGGGCTTTTCTCCAGGCTCAACCGGGCCAGGTTTTTTCCTCGCCTTCCCTGGTTGGGCTTCTGTTTCCAGCCCCCCACCCCCACCCCGATCATTCCCTTGCCTTCCTCCTCTGAACCTGCACCAGTTTGTCAGCGTCCTCTTTGAAGTGTGGCATCCAGAACTGGACGCGGGACTCGAGGGGAGGCGTAACTCATGCCAAACAGAGGGGGAACCGAGTGCCCCCCCCCGGCTCTGACAACTTCAGTTGCAGTCCTGGATTGAAGACTCTCCCCCCCCACCCCCTCCCTCCCTGTCAGGTTCAAGTGCCCTCCCCCCTTTGCACCAAGAGCCTGGCAAGAGGGGGGGGATAAAGGCATCATGTGGGGTGGGGGGCTACCTACTGCAGCTCCAAGAGCAGAGGGGGTTCCAGGGCGGCAAGGGGAGGGGGGCCTCTGCCCGGGGGGGGGGGGAAGCCTTCCCTGCTGCACCCGCTGCTGCCAGGCCCTCGAGGGGGAATGAAGCCATGGCTGCTCACACCAAGCCGGCCTCTGCAGCTTCTCGCCTCACACCTAGAGGGGCTGCAGGACAGGGAGTGGGCCGGATCCCAGCGGCTGGCCTCACGCGACACCCGGCTCTCCTCCTCCTCCTCCTCCTTCCCTGCACGTGCCGCTGCCAGCCACACACACACACACACACACACCCCACCCAATGATTCTTCCACAAGGGAGGGGCACAAAGGGCTTCACACAGAGGCACTCCGCCCTCTGAGCGTGTGTGTGTGTGTGTGTGTGTGTGCGCACACACGTGCGCAAGTGGAAAAACCAAAGGCCCAGCCTTGCCCACCTTTCTAGAATGACAGGTTTAAGCCTCTGCCTGTTTGTTTGGCAAATAAAACCCATGCTCCACGTTGAAGCTTCCTGGTGCTGCGGGAAGGAGGTATGTGCGCATAACAGCACACGGGGGAAGGAGGGGTGTGTGAGCACCGCACGGCGCTGCCACAAGCAAAACCAACATGACCTCGCATCACCTGGCCCGGATGTCTCACCAGGAAGACCTTCGAAAATGCTGCCGGCTAGTTTTCTCCTCTGCATGTGTGTGTGTGTGTGTGTGTGTGTGTGTGTGTGTGTGTGTGTGTGTAAACACACCACACATACTGCATCAGAACCCAGTTCCTACTGAGGTGTTTAGAGTCTCAGGTGCCTGTGGGGTATGACCGGGGGAGGGGGGGTCCAAATGAGGTTTAATTAGGTTTTAATGAAGGCCCCCGTGCAACCACGTCCAAACTCACCCATCCTGCTTGCAACAACTACTAGGCTGGAGCCACAGGCTGTGGGAGGAGGTGGCAGGATCTCCGGGAGGCCCGGGGGGTGGGCAGTCCCTGGGCAGAACCCTTTCCAGGCTCCACAACAGGGGTTCTCAACCTGCAGGACCCCAAATGTTCCTGGACTGCAACTCCCAGAAGCCTTCGCCACTCGCTGCGCTGGAAGGGATTACCAGGCGGAACATCTGGGGAGCCACACATTGAGAACCGGTGCTCCAGAACAATCTCCCGGGCAGAGAACGCAGGAGAGGGCCAGCTACCCAAGCAACCTTCACAGGGCACCAGTCAGGAAGCAAATTCCACCCCCCCAACCCCCAAGGAAACACCCTAGAAGAGGCTGGCAGAGGTTTCTGTTGAGCTTGGGGGAGGGGGAGGGATTAACATTCCCCAGAAATGATCCCAAATGCAAACAACCCTCTGGAAGGAGCCTGGGCAGCGGAGAACCTGGGAAACCCCCCCCCCCCCCCCCCCCCCGATCTTTGCAGCATTGCTTGGAGCAGCGACTGACAGGCGTTTGGCTTCCAGGGTCCATCTCCTGGATCGGTCAACAGTCAGCAAACAAGGCACACTTCCAAATCCTCTCCTTGGTCAGGTGCATGCCTTATAAAAGCGGCGGGGTGCTGGTGCTG
Source organism: Phrynocephalus versicolor (assembly GCA_023846285.1). Taxonomy (NCBI): domain Eukaryota; kingdom Metazoa; phylum Chordata; class Lepidosauria; order Squamata; family Agamidae; genus Phrynocephalus; species Phrynocephalus versicolor. The sequence goes on from JAHTLZ010001915.1 coordinate 2,577, forward strand.
GTGCTGAAGAAGAAACCCCGGATGTCCCAAAAAGCATGGCTGGAAAGCTGTCCAGCCCCTGGCCTTCAAAGTGGGCTCTCGGGGCCAGAAGGACTTGATAAGTCCCGGGTAAACGGAGGCACCAAGGAATCGTCTGACTCCCTTCCTCCTCCCTCAAGACAAACAGGCCAGTTTTTGGAGTTAATCTCCCATGATCCCACAGCCATTACTTCCCCACATCAGCCCCCCCCGTCACTCCCTCACCCCCTTGGACAAGAAGAGCCCCCCCACACACACACACTCTCTGCTGGGATACCCCCCTCCTCTGCCTCCTTGGTGCCCAAGATGGACCTCATGCCGACAGCGCTTGCGTTTTCCAACACTTCCTTGCCGTTCAGAAGGTGCAATGAGTCAGCAGCAAAGAGGGTCATCTCGACCTCTCAACGGGATCCCCCCGCCTTCCCTGGCGTGACAGTCCTGTTACTGCATCCGAGTCCGAGCCAAGGAGAAGCTGGCAAGGCTGCCGTTGGCTAGAACGAGATCCTGAGGAGGGACTATGTGAGAGGAGCGCTTTGGGACAGTTTAGAGAGGGAACAACCTTCCCAGCATTTTCAATTAAAAAACATTAAAAAAGGTTTTTAGTGGGTTCTGGATTAAACAAAGCCTAAACTCTTATTAGAAACGGCTACTTAAAAGGTCAGCAGATCCTCTCGGGATGTATGGCGAGGAGACAAGACTCACTGGAAGAGACCATGATGCTGAGACAAGCCAAAGGCATCAGGAAACCAGGGAGACAACACACATGAGAGATGGACCGACTCCGTCAATGAAACCACAGCCTTGCACTGGCCAGGCCTGATTGGAATTTTTCCTTTAATCTGGGTTTCCATTGAGTAGGGAGCACATAGCCCCCAAAATGCCAGACAAGCCAGGAATGGCCAGAAGCTTTGTAGAAATGCCCTAGCGACGTCCCGGCTAGACTACTGTAATGCGCTCTATGTGGGGCTACTGATGAAAAGCCTCAGGAAACTTCAATGGGTCCAAAATGCAGCTGCTGACTGGGGCGGGGAACAGAGATCACATTACACCCCTATTAAAGCAGCTCCACTGGCTGCCAATCAGCTACCGGGCACAATCCAAGGTGCTGACCTTGACCTACAAAGCACTGTACGACCTGGGTCCTAGCTACCTCAAAGATCAAATCTCACCATATGAACTGACTTGGGCGTTAAGATCCTCAGGGGAGTCCCTTCTCTCCATCCTGCCACCCTCACAGGTACATCTTGTGGGAACCCATGAAAGGGCCTTCTCGGCTGTGGCACCCAGACTATGGAACTCCCTCCCACTAGAGGCCAGGACTGCCCCATCTCTGTTGTCTTTTCAGAAACAGGCAATGACCTTTCCCTTCAGGCAAGCTTTCCCTGAATGAGGGCCTACCTATTATGTGTCTTTCATAGCAATCTACAGGATCACATAGCCTTTTTGTTTATAATTACTTATAACCTTATGGGTTTACATTGACACTATGTTTTCCACGTTAGTTTCCATGACTCTTAACTTTACATGGAACTTTACTCCCCTTTAACTGCTTGTGTTCTCCTCTTGCAGCTTTAAGGTAATGTTGTCTATTAATGCTGTGTGAGATGTCCCTCAATTCCTCCTCCACCTACCCGGGAGAGGAGCCGCTGCATCTCAGGCTGGGGGAAGCCGGTTCGTTCAGGCCTTATCCTTCATCTGCAGCACAACGGCTTTCCCTCCAGGCTAGAGATCCAACGGTTAGCTCAGGATGGGGGCCCCAAACGCCGCTCCTTCCTTTCCCAGGTGGAGCTAACCACCTTCCCATTTCCATGCCAGGACACCTGGATTTTCTGGGCAGGTGTTTGCAGGGGAGAGCAAGGTGGCAAAACGGCAAGGCCGAAAGAGGCAAGGTGGGGCCCAGCATGTCAGGGCAGGAGGCCCCGGTCCCAGGCTTCGGGCGGCAGCTTCGCTTCTGACCCCCCCCCCCAGCCCCCCAGCCCCACCTCAGCACACCACAGCCGGCTTCCTCCTCTGAGCAGAGGACCTGCAACAGGAGCAAAAAGCAATTCCAGAGGAGAGGTTCTCGTTTTGTAGCTGCCGCCTACCCCACCCGCCGGCCCCCAAATCATCACAGCTGCTGCTTCAGGGAGGGTAGCCGTGATAGTCTTTTCAAGAATTTTGGGCCAAAATCAAAGAAAAACGAAACAAAAGACACAAACATGTGGCACCTCAAAGACTTTTCATATTTTAATGTAACGTTTGGTGGACTACACATCCACTTCTTCAGACACATAGCAGTAGAATGAGGTGTGCAATATAATATGGGATGGGATATACATTTCATATCAGACGTGTAGTCCACGAAACGTTACATTAGAATATGAAAGTTAGTCTTTAAGGTGCCACGTGTTTGTGCCTTTCGTTTTGTTTTGTTTTTCTTTGATTTTGGCCTGAAACAGCTGCTGCTGTGACAAAATTTATCTTCCATTTGGGAAACCCCAGGTGCATTTCCCTCAGTGTACCTCTCAAATGCCCCCAAGAACCAGGGCAGAGAAACATAATTCTGGGAACACAGACTCGCCACCACTGCCGCCGCCACTGGCGGAACGGATGTTCAGAGACACCACTTGCCTTCCACCCCACACATGTTTTTTGCAGGAAAGCCAGGCATTAGGCAAATGTCGTGTGTGTGCACCTATTTGGAGGGGGACAATATTTCCCTTCTCTTGTTGTGGGGCTTGTCTACATGCAGGGTAGGGTCTTTGCAGCCCCACCTGCAGTGCGTAGTCCGGTCTTAAGCGTGAGGGTGAAAGCTTGGCTGAGCAGGCCGTTCCTGCTGCCCGGGGGGGGGGGCGCACAAATTCCGTTTATAGGAGGCCCAGCCTAGTAATTGCACCCTCCTTTCTTCATTTCCTTGTTTGAGTAAAGCTGCCTGGAGCTGAAAGGAGGTGTGGGGAGGAGAAGGGAGCCACTTCCTGCCAAGGTCCTCTGAGCTTCTTCTCAACCCTCTTCCTTGCTGCCACCAAACTTCTTAGCTCAGGTGTGTCCAAACTTTGGTCTTCTAGAGGTTTTGGACCAAAACTTCCAGAATGCCAAGCCTGTACTGCCCATGACAAAGGACTGTGGGAGTTGTGGTTCAAAACATCTGGAGGGCTGAAGTTTGGACGCCACTCTTAGCTTTTCTGCAGTTGAAACGGCACCCCCCCCCTTCACGGGGTGTCTGAGTGATGGGGGTGGGGGCAGAGGGAAGCGACCCTTCTGTACTTCAACACATGGCACTTAGGGAGCCATTGAACGAATCCATGCCACAAAGCTACACACAGCTGAACAAATCTTCCGCTGCCATGGCGCCATCCTATGGATGAGAGGCTGGTCCCGCCAGCTTGAGGGGGGTTAGATGCTCAACTTACTCTGCCAGAGAAATTCAGGGCTCCAAACATCCCCCCCCCCCCAAGGAACCACAGCAGCGAAAGTGAGGTGGGAATCATATAGCTCTACCGGCAAACTGCTCTTCTTTATAATTGTTATGCACCACTCATCAAATAGTGGTGCACAGTTCGGAAAAGAGGCCTCGGCCCTGGAAAGCTCAGTGCTTGTTTAATTTTTTATCGGTCTAATAAAGGGACCGCTCAGAGACAGCACGACTGATGGGGCAGTCTTAGAAGGGACCTCCTGAATGACCAAGAGTTCGCATGAGGAAGAAGAGAAACGGGAAACACCTGAGAAAGCAGGTGTCACGAGAAGAGCTCAGACACAGGAAGAATTTTAAAAGAACTTGCCGAAGAAATGGAGGGCAAGGCGAAGTGCCAAGGGAGGGTACCAATGAACCGATACCGGAGAGGAGGCAACACCTCAACATGAGATTAGGTTAGCAGCTGATGTTGAATGCAACAGAGGTGGGGGGGGGGGGTTATTTCCCTGCTGGGAGGGGAAGGAAAAAAACAGGCAGGCCGACAATCTTGAGGGCACGCACTCCACGGGGGGGGGGGGGTCGCCCTAAGTCAGAGGCGACTCAGGCACCTGCAAGAACAGCCACAAGAGATAGCAGAATGCCTGCAGACCCAACCTGCTTCCCCCCCCCCCAAAGGAAAACAGTGCTCCAACCCAGGGCAAGCTGAGTCAAGGAGAGGCAGCAGCTCAAGGTAAGTCAAGAGGGTACACCGGGAGACAGAGCTAATTCGGTGTCAGTTCAAGTCTCCAAGGCCCCAGAGATGTCATGGCCCCGCTTCTGTCTAGGATCAATGCCGGTTCTTGGCAAACCGGGGAGGTCTTGGAAGTTTAGAAGCAGGGAAAATATGCATTCTCTTGCCTCCCAATGGGAAAAGAGGATTGGGCAACAACTGACCGGTCATTTTGACAATATTTCAAGGAAAAGTCAGAGAACTGCAAGGTAAACATTACAAGCTTTTTAGAATAGAATGCTGGGATTCTGAACAGCCTCTGTAGATTTCTCAAAAACAACCCATGCCTCATTCATCTCCTCTCTCTCTCTCTCTCTCTCTTGACCGAATCTTGGTGGAAGTTACGGGAACAAAGCGGATCAACTGGATTCACAAAAGAAAGCTCTTTACCAAGTCCTCTCTTGTAGCCAACCTGGTACAATGTGGGCTAGACAACGCTGCAGACGGGTTGTACCTAAAAGGTGCCCCTCCTCCGTTCCCCATTACCTTGAAGGGAGGCGTGCCAGGAGGTCCAGGGTTAATTCCTGGCCCTGTTCAACATTTTTTTAAAAAACAGGGGGCTCATCAAATGGGCAGGTGATGATGACACCAAGCTGGGAGAGGGGGTTAATACTTCCATAGGCCGGATCAAGGTTCAAAATGAGCTGAGCAGGTGGGAAAACAAACCATATGAGTTTCATTAGGGGGGAAAGGTAAAGTTCTACATTTAGGCAGGGGGGAAAAACTGATGTGCAAATGAAGGGCGCGTGATCCCTGTCTTGCTAGTAGCTTGTGTTATAAGGTTCCTGGTGTCTTAGTAGACTATAAGCTAAGCATAAGCTAGCAGTACAATACAGTGATACAAAAAGCAAATACAATGCATACCCACCTCAAGGGAAATATAAGAACATAAAAAGAGCCATGCTAGAATCTAGTCTAGTTTCCTGTATCTCACAGTGGCCCCACCAGATGCATCTGGGCGCACACGAGACTCAATTTCTGTCTCCTGATACCACTCCCCTGCCTCTGGCCCTTGAAGGACCTTGTTTTTTCAAGCCTGGAGACGACACATCTCCCCATCATTGCTTGTAACCAATGCACTGTTTTGTAACCAAACAGCGTCCAATTTGAGAGAAGAAACAGCACTGCTGTCTTCCCTTTGGGTCAGTCCTTACTAGGAATACTTGTGCAATCCACTCATGGTGCTTCTCTTGTTTCAAGGAACCCCAACCTTCAAGACTAGCTGACACCATGTGAACAACAGGAGGGGGGCAGAACGTTTGTCCTTGAGGGGCTGCCTTTCTGAGTGCAAGGGAGCGCTTCCAACGAGCCAATGGAAATGTCCCTTGCTACTTGCAGGGGGTTCCCCACTTCAACCTCCTGTTGTTCTGTGCCCTCAAGTCAGAAGGCAAGGCTTCCAAAGGAAGGGAGGCAGCTTCTAAGGGGAGGCTTTGGGGTGTCCACGACTGAGCGGGGATTCGAACCCAGGCCCCAGTCTTGCTCTGCCCACTACTGGGACACCACGAGGGGGTGGGGATTGGGGGGGGTCGGCTTTGCAGGCAGGGAAGCCTGGCCGCATCGGGTTCTCCCTAATAAACGCTGGGAAAGGGACTTCTGAGGGGGTGGACTTCGGGAATGACTCTGGAAGCTATGAGTCGGGGTGGGAAAAGTAACTTTTCGAAGCTCTGGGCTGATGTCATTTCGGAGGCGAAGTCAAGGGAGGCCTCCAGGACGGCGAAAAGTTACTTTCTTGGACCTCACGGGCGGCTGGCAGCCTCTCAGGAGGTCTGGCATGAAAAAAGTAACTTCTCCCACCACCTCGGCGCCTGCCCCCCCCTTTCCGGCCGGGTTCCCTTCCGGGTCGTCCGAGACGTCTTCCTCCTACCCCCCCATCCCCCCCCAAACACACACAACCCACCCGGGCAAACCCGCGTCCCCGTATTCTCACGTGACGCGGAAACGCGCGTCGCCCCTTCCCGCCCACGTGACCGGGGCGAGCCCTCCCCTCCCCTCCCCCTCCCCCCTTCCCGGGAGGCTCACGTGACCCCCCCCCCACTCACCCGCTCCGGGTTCCTCATCACATCTCCTGCCGCCGCCTGGGGGGGGAGGGGGTCGCAGGAAGGGGCGGGGCCCGCGGAGAGGAGGAGGAGGAGGAGGAGGAAGGCGGGCGCGCGCTCGTGCTCGTGCTCGCGGGGCAGCCGCTGGGCGAGCCGGAGGGAGCGACGCGGAGCAGCCGCCTGGCCAGAGAGGGCCGCGCAGGGGACGACGGGAAATGCGTCGCCAGGGCACGACAGGGCGCATGCGCCGTCTCGTCACTCACGCTGCCCCTCCCCTTTCGGCGTTCCCAGGGCGACGCAGGTTCAGTCGCTCCATCCGCCGCAGGGCCTCATGGGAACTGCAGTTCTTTTCCCCTCGCGCTGCCCGGACGGCTTCCCTCGAAGCTGCGGGTTCTGAGCCCGCCTAACTTTTAACAAAAACAAGGAAGCCAAAGCAAGCGAGGGCCCCGTCCTGCCGCAGGTCCTGAGGCGTCGAGGTTGACGCCGTTACCGCTTGGTCTACAACTCCCAGAATCCCCCGCTGGCTGGCTGGCCGGAGGATTCTGGGAATTGTAGGGCAAGCAAAGGAACGTTTTCCACTTCTGGTGCCCCGCCTTTTCCCAAAAATGTCTCCCTTTAAACTAAGGCTGGGAGATTAATCCTGCCCATGGACATGGAGCATGCATAAGAATCGTTATAATAGATTTCTATACATTTCTATGTCTACGGGCATGCATGTGTGTACACATATGGTATATACACATCTACACATCAGTGTAGGAACATCGTAGTCCGACAATACTTGGCAGAGTTACTTTTCGGGTGATGACTATGATTCCCAGAGGCGCCCCTCCCCCAATCACCTGGGCAGCTGAAATAAGTAAAATGCCTAAACTGAGGCATCTTAATATTCCACCACAGATGAATCTCACACTTTTTACCAGAGAATCCACTGCTTGTGACTAATTTTTGATTTGTGGGCAGTTTTTATATTTGTGGGCAGTTTTTATGTTATTACTATTTATTATACCTTATCTCCTGTTGCTGGTCTTTGACCTAATAAAAGTTTTGATTGCTTGATTGATGTGTGTCAAACAGAAGGGAGTGTGTTGGCTGCTGTCCCTAAAGTCCAGAACGAAAACCAACGCTGCACCACCCCCAACTGTTCTTGTGTGCCTTGCAGGCCCTGCCAGGGTTTGAACACCCTGGCAAAATACTCATTTTTCAAAACCTTGGGAGTGATTTCTCACCCATATCCAGTTCCATGTTGTGTTCGTTTTGCCCACCTTTTTCTACAGTTCCCCACTCCAGAAAAAAAAAAGTGAAGGCATTTGTCCCCAGAGTCCCTGGTTGTGATATATCTTCAGCCCAAAGGACAAAAAAATAATAATCAAAAATCTGATTGCTTTTAATGGAGAGGAGAAGGACTAGGTAACAGCAGAAGAATAAACATGTAGGAGGTAGAGCGCACAGAACCAAGTCTTCAAGAGACGTTGGGGAGAAGCGATCTCTGCATGCCAGCAGCGTCCATGCAAGGGGTGCAAGGCTGTTGGGTCCAGGGCTGGGCGGGCAGGCTGGCAGTACCACAGGTGGGGCATGGGCAGTGGCTGTTTGCCAAAGGTCCCTGTGCCTTCTCCACCTACCATGACTCTCCACTCTCAGGTCAGATCCAGCCTCTCCTTCGTCTCTTCCTGAGCCGGGGTCCAGCAGCTGGGCGCTGCTGCTCCTTTAGCCTTGCTGCAACGCTGAAGGTGCTGCTGTTTCCTTCTCTCCCGCACCATCTGCCACAGCCGGCCCTGAAGGATCCAGAGGACTCCCAGGATCTCGCCGAGCAATTCTTCTTCGGTGGTGATATCCAGGTCTGCTCCGGCCTGGCCTCCCTGTGTGTCAAAGGTACATGGGGCCACAGTGACGCTGGCGGTCCTGGGATCCATGGGCAGAGGCAACATTTGGGCCCAGCCACCCAGCCCCATGTGCACACAGGATATTGGTCTGAAGTTCACCTGCCTTTACCCCAACCACCCACCTATCCTGAGAAAGATGCAAGGCCTTGGCGCTGGACGTGAGAGAGGATTGATAAAGCAGAGAATCTGTTTCACGTCCTGCTGAATAAGTGCAGAAGGTGACTGCCCTTCAGCCAATGAGTCTCAGAGGAGCTAAATCTGAAGCAAGTGTTGTGTTGTTTCAGTTCCAAGCAACACACACACACACACACTGTGGGGCATTGTGGTGGGGACCCGGGAGGTCCAGGCTGAAATCCCTGACGTTCATGGGTTGACCTTGGGCTAGGATGCCTTTTTTTCAGCTGACTCACCTCACAGGGTCGTAGTGTGGAGAGAGCTGGAGAAGAGGCCTGGTGTTTAATTGCCTGTTTGTCATATATGTCTATAAGAGTCTAAACCAGTCTCTCTTCTGGACAGGATTGGAATGACATTGGGGGGGAGAGATTTAGAAGACTGCAGTGTGTGTGTGTGTGTGTGTGTGTGTGTGTGTGCGTGCGTGTGTGCACGCTGTGTGCATCCAAATGCAGAGAAGCCAGGGAAGTCCTCCTCCTCCTCCTCCTCCTCCTCCTCCTCCTCCTAACCACATATGGGCCCAGTCAGCTGCTAAAAATGCTCTTTCCAGACAATGTATAATTCACTGCTGGTGGCGGGAGAACAGAGCACAAGAGCTATTTCAGCCAAACTGCTGACCCAAATAGCTTCTGAGCACTACTAAACAAACTCGGGTGTCGTGCCAGGAGCATCCCACCCTCCCGCCCACCCCACCCCCCGGGGGCCACCCACTGCTGCCCTGGCCGTCAGGGTGGGCCTGCCAAAGGGGACACAGTCTGTTTCTGGGAAGAGGCCTGAACTGATGGGCTGGGAGGGGCTGTGTGCGTGCGTGTAAGGGCACGTGTGCCCCAGGCTCACCTGTTGTCCTTGGGTGAAGAGGGCGTACAGGGCGAAAGAGATGCCCAGGACCAAGGCCCAGGGCAGCAGTAGGAAGAGGCAATCCGCCTGGTGTCTTCCGGCCTTGATGACCCCAACGGCTGCTGCCCCTTCCTCCTGCCGG
>JAHTLZ010001916.1:0-10174 GCA_023846285.1 Phrynocephalus versicolor
AACTAACTAACTAACTAACTAACTAACTAACTAACTAACTAACTAACCAGCCATATTGCATAAGTTGCCTGCAGAAGGAGCTCAACCCCAGCCATCTCTTCACACACACACACACACACACACACACACACACACACACAGAGAGAGAGAGAGAGAGAGAGAGAGAGAGAGAGAGAGAGAGGAGTGTTCTGGTTAGAGAATGGTCACATTTACTTACCTCTCCCCAGTACGACACTGCATGGGATTAGGCAACTTTAAATTATATTGCTTTCCTCTCCCTTGGTTCTCCTGTTACCCACCCCCTTCTTTTCGGTCTCCATATAATTTGGTCCATGGTCTGCAAATGATCCTGTCTCCTATAAAAGCCTCCCTGGATCTTCAGGAGTGCCCTCTCTTGATTAAATGTTCTGACAGACATGTCTGCTGAAGACATGAGAGTGGACTTTGTTCAGTGGCTGTTCCAAATCTGTACATCTCCTTTTGACAGGATGCTAGTCTGCCCCTACATCCCACCCCCTTGGTGTCCTTTTGCTGGCAGAAAAAGACTGCTCTTTTCAGACAGTTTTTGAGTAGCTGAAAGGGCTATGGAGCCAGGAGATTTTAATGTGAATTGCTGCACTTTTTCTTTCTGATGTGTTATTCAGTGTTTTAAATTGTTATAATTTGGTGCTCCTTTAACCATATTACTTGCTTAATTAAATTTTAATATTAAACAGCTTGCTAACTGAAATCCTATTGAACTTTGCATAAAGTTTCACTGGAAGAAGTTCACAGGAGATTACATCTAGGCAGTCCACCTGTCTGATTGCACAACTAGTTGGACAGATAGTTACACAACTGTTCTTATAACTACCCCTGCATAACTGATTCCTGGCTTGACATGCACATTGGTACAAATTGTGTAATGGCTTGCCCAACTTCAAATTATGCAGGTCTAGCTGTGCAAAAGGAAATGTATTGTACAGTACTTGTATTCTCAAAGGCTTTCACAGCTGGGATCTGATAGTTGTGAGTTTTGCAGGCTGTTTGGCCCTGTTTTGGAAGTTTTTCTTCCTGATGTTTCATCAGACTCTGTGGCTGGCATCTTCAGGGGGCAAGTAGCTCAGGGAACTAGGAGTTCTCTCTGCACTCTGAGGTATAGAGTGAGTGAGGCTGTCATTTTTAAAGCTGTGGGAAAGAGAAAATTTGTCCTATGCAGGAGAATAGGTATTAGTTATTGTATTGTGATGAAGGGATTAAGAAGTTTCAATGCAATCAGGGGTAGCAATGATCCTTGATGGGTGTCATTAGCTGTTCTATTATGTGAACTGATCACTGTTGCTTGCATCTGGGTGGGAATCATTGAGCTTTGACCTTTTGCACTCTGCAGCTTTTAGTACTGGAAGCCAGGCTTTGTTGATTTTTAGACTTTCTTCTTTTTTGTTGAAATGATGCTTATGTTTGTGGATTTCAATGGCTTCCCTGCTTAGTCTGACATAGTGATTGGTAGTGTCCTGGGAGAGGATTTCATGTCCAGTTTGTTTCAGGGTGTGTTCCACTACTGCTGATTTTTCAGGTTGTTTTAGTCTACAGTGTCTTTCATGTTCTTTGATTCTGGTCTAAATGCTTCACTTTGTAGTTCCAATATATACTTGGCCACAACTACAAGGTATCTGCTATACTCCTGCAGTGGCAAGTGGGTTCCTTTTGTCCTTTGCTGACCATAGCATCTGTTGTACTTTTGTGGTGGGTCTAAATACTGCTTGTAGGTTATGTTGTTTCAACACTTTGTCCATACGGTCCTTGAATCCTTTTATGTATGGCGAAATACTTTGTTGGAGGCTGTTTTTCTTCTTCAGTTTGGTGTTGTTGTTGTTTTGGTTTGATGGCTCTTTTGATTTCATTCTTGGAATAGCCATTTGCCCGTAGGTCCCAATTCAGGTGGCTTCAAGCACTTCAGCACATTTCTTGAGTGGAAGCTGAGGTGTACAATGGGTTTAAAAAGTACCTCCCATTATATTGATGTTTTTTTTTATTTGCTGGAGAGGCTGGATCTGGCCAGTGTGCCTTTTTGTTATGAAGCTTCCAGGAGCTGGCCAGTGAGGTCAACCTGCCATTTGCTGATTGAAAAATAGAAGGCCCAGGCATGGCTTTAATTTTTTTCAAAAAGTATTGTGATAGAAACCTGCCAACAAGCATGCTGCTTGCCTAGGAAGCAACTTGTAGCTCTGAGGTCAAGTTTGCACTTGATGATTGGTAGAAAGAACACCACTCTCAGGGAGCTACATGATCTTGTGAGGCATTTGAATTTGGCATGCAGGGTGATTGCCCCTGGCCATGTGTTCCTGAGGCACCTTTGCTCCATGTGCTTAACTCAATATAGAACAAGGGTCACATATGCCAGGACTAGAGATGGGCACGACTCAGGAAAAAAACCTCGTTTTCGTTTTCTTTTTCGGCTAGGGTCCGAGTCGTTTCGTTTCCGTTTTCGCGAAAAATCGGAAAAAATTAGTCGTTTCGTTTTTCGTTTTTTTCGTTATCGTTATACTGTTTTTTTTGGGGGGGGTAGCGGGCTCCTGGAGGCACCTCTGTGGGGTGGGTGCCTCCGCCGGCCCGCTATAAAGGGGACAGCAGCAGCAGGCTCCAAGAGACCCCTCAACATGGGGGTCTCCCATCCTCACCTGCTGCTGCTGCAAAATGGCATGCACAACCATATGGTTATGCATGCCATTTGCAGGCAGAGCGAGACCTGCGTGTCGCCAGGCCAGGCGGTGCCACTGCACCTGCTCAAGCACCTGATCCGAGTGGGTCGCACCTGCCATCACATCCCACAGAAGGGAATCGTACTTGCGTGTGTAGTGCAATGCAAGTCGATCTGGCTATGGGCTAAGGTGGATTAGGGTTAGGGCTAGGGTTAGGCTAATGACGGGTAAGGTTATGGTGGGCTATTGGGTTGCACCTCTGGGTGCCTCTCTGACCCACTAAGAAGACAGTCTGTGACATATGGGTAAGGAGTCAAGGATTAGGGTTAGCGGGTTAGGGGGCTAGGGCAAGTTTTAGGGGGCTTTTTGGCACATCCCAGAAGTCTCAGTGGCCAAGTGGCCATGCGATTGGTGAGATGGCTCCAAAAATTTGCATGGTCGTCCCCTCCCACATGGCTGGCCAGGCCACTGGGCCAGCCCATCATTGCACACTGCGCAGGTGTAAAAAAAATAAAATAAAATAAAATCAATGGAGGACAGGACACAGGAGGAGAGGAGAGACATTTTGTTGCAAGAAAAAAACCACTGCTACTGTGAAAAATCTGGCAGTTCATACATTTCCGCGTGTTTCTGTTGTGCTTGTGTGTTTTTGGACCACGATTTCAAAAACAATATTGCATTCGCCGCCCCATTTTCGATCCCCCGCCCGCACCGCATGGCATGGCGACGAGGCGACTCGAGTCCGGCTGCCCAGGACGGGGGAAGCCGGGACACCCCCCTCCAGACCAGAAACCCCCCCTCCGGTAGGTGCCCTACTGAGTGAGTGCCCTTAGTCAAGCGGGCATTTTCCGCCTGCTTTTTGGCCCGGGAATGGGTGGGGGGGAGACCCGGGGGAGAGTTTAAAAAAGTTTTTTCCTGTGCCGCCCGTGCCGCTTGGTTGCGCTTTGGCGGCCAGCGGCGAGACTGGGCTTTTTGCGGCGGGCGAGTCCCACCACCACACCAGAGCATCCCAGGACGGAGGAGGGGGGGAGGCCGGGCGGGGACCTCCAGAAACCACCCCTCTGGTAGGTGCCCTGAGGCACGGCAGGCATTTTTCCGCCTTTTTGGCCAGGAACCGGGCTTTTTAACTTTTAAAATTTTTTTTTTCTGTGCCGCTTGGCATCGCGCGCGATCGCGCGATGCAAGTAACGAGCACGACAAATCAGACCAAATTGTTCGTTCGTCGGTTCGAGCTCGAAGTCTGGCGGAGTAATTCCCGTTTCCGTTTCCGTAGAGTAACGGAAACGAGTAAAGGAAACGGAAACGGAAATACCGCTAAGTCGTGCCCATCTCTAGTGATTGGATATACATTTCATACCATATATTCATTGGCTGCAGTATATGTGAGCGTTCTTACAGTTCTGTTTTGATACTATTAGGTGTCAACAATGCACTGATGAATTATGACAATGTCCTAGGATGAGATGAATGAAAATAGAGATGGGCACGACTTAGCAGTATTTTCATTTTCGTTTTTGTTTTTCGTTTTCGTTACAGAAACGAAACGAAAATGAAAATCGGCACCAACCTGGACCGAAAACGGAAACGAAACGACTAATTTCGAGCCAATTTTCGTTTTTTGTTACTGGAAAAGCACTCAATTGAGCTAAATGGGGAGAAACGAAAAATTTTTGTTTTCGTTTTCGTTTTTTCGTTTTCGTTACGTAACGAAATGAAAGCGAAAAATTTTGAAATTAGCCCACGAAAACGGAAACGAAACGACTCAGACCCTAGCCGAAAACGAAAACAAAAATGAAACTTTTTTTCTGAGTCGTGCCCATCTCTAAATGAAAAGACAAGAATTGGCAAACAAGTTCTTGTGAAGTACAATTTGTGTGCTTTCTTGGATGCTGCCATCAGAGATGGGGAAAGTTACTTTTTTTGGACTATAGCACATGGAATGTTTCCCTGTGCTGTTTACTACAGTCACTTTGTGTTAAATGGAACAGTGATGGTAAGAGATGAGGAAAGTTACTTTTTTGGACTACAGTGACAGAAAGATTCTGAATGATATCATCCAAAAAAGTAACTTTCCCCACCTCTGATGGTGACGTCCATGAATGCATGCTCAGCAGACTTCTTGAAACATGAATATGCCCTGCGTCCCATGCAAAGTTCAAGAGTTCTGAGGATTTTCTCAGTGAAATGTCATCACTGAAAGTGTCTTGAGAGTAAAAAGCTAGGAATTAAATGTTTGTGTATTTATTTATTTATTTATTTATTTATTTATTTATTTATTTATTTATTTATTTATTTATTTAGAGTATCTTTACCCCTCCTTTCTCCTTGGAAAAGGACCCAAGGCAGCTTACAGTAATTAAGACATATTGAGAACAGGGAATTGAGGGACAACATTAAAGCTACAAGAGAATGTGAGGAGTTAAAAGAGAGAGTAAAAATTCCAAGTAAAATTTTGAATAAAGAATGATCATTATAGTCTTTGTTCCTGTGAATTTTGGCTGCTGTAATACCACAAGATACTAATAAATTTTATAATCCTGCCAGATATTTCTCCTCCAGCCAAAAGCAAAATGAGTCCTTTTTTTCATCCCATAAGGTTCCCATAATTTGCCTGAAATGTCTAAAGTGTTCTTTTCTTTTGAGAACACGCACAGAGCGAAAGATCAAGTACAAAAGGATTGCCCATTCTTAAGAAAAATGCCAAAACCTATCTAGTAGTTTGAATTATTTAATAAAACAACAGCCATCTTAACTTTAGGCCATTTACATGAGTCACAGTTTTCACACATTGAACAATTATGTTCAGCAGTGGTGCAATATTAATTTTGTCCACAACAGTGTTCTCACGAATGCAAGGAGTCTATCAAGAGCATCGAGGCCAATTAGAAGAGGGGTGCAATTTCTCCTTGCATTCAAAGACTAGACTAGGGAGAGTCTGTGCCTGTACTTCACTGCCATGGTTTCAAGACAAATGTCTGCACTTTACAAAGCTGTGCTACATTAGTGTACAGCAGGCCTGCCCAACAGGTAGACCACGGGCTACCGGTAGCCCACAAAGGGTTCAAAAGTAGCCCGCCAGCCATCAATTTAAAAAAAAGTGAGGGGATAAGTTCTCCACCCCTCCCTCCCCCATCCCAAGGACCACCACTGAACCAGCAAAGTTCTGGGTCTGCCAGCCCACTGTCTCAGCAAAGCGGGGCAGTCTCAAGGGCCATGGCACATTGAAATCTGTTCCCTCCATAATGGATTAATTGGTTTTCAATGCATTCCTATTGGACACCGCTGCTCTATTTACAAAGGTTTTCACTTATGAGCATGTGCTCAGAACAGATAAAATTCGTAAGTAGAAGTTTTAGTGTAGTAGCCCTCAGGCACTTTGGGCTGGAAAAAGTAGACCTCAGCCTGTTCAAAGATGAACAGCCCTGGTGTACAGTAATCCTCCGCCTATCGCAGGGGTTAGGGACCCAACCCGTGATAATGGGAAATCCACAATATGCAGATGCTGTTTTGGGTTGGGACTGGGGGGGTATCTGTGGCCTTCTACACTTACCTGAGGCCTGGCGCTGCCCCAAACAGGTCTCTGATGGGCTTCCCTGGTCTGTCAGAGGCCCCAGAAGTGGTTTTCAGCAATCCTGAAATCACTTCTATTTTTTTGGAAGTCACTTCCAGTTCGCTGGAAACCACTTCTGGGGCCTACGATATTCGTGGGAAGCCCATCAAAGGCCCAATCAGGGCAGCGCCAGGCCTGGATAAGTGCAAGAGGACTCAAATGGGCCCAAGGAGCTTGCCCCAGGGAGCTTTGCATTTCATATACTGCAGTCCCACAATATACCGGAATTACAGTATATGAACCACAAAATGGCGGGGGACCACTGTATTGCTTACCAATGGAGCAGATACGTTTAACACACAAACACAGCAAGCATAAAAGCATAAAAGGCTTATAAAAGCGACAGAAGTAACCCATGCAGTGTTACTACTTTGACTTACCCGTTCAACAATGAAACAGCTATTTATTTATTTTCATTTTTACTTTGCATATTGAACCATAAAAAATCACAAGAATAGTCTCAGAATATGCAACATCTCCCTGAGACCAATTAAAAAGAATCACATTCCTACTGCTACAAGGGACATTTATTTTCTATTCTTATTTTCCTTTTGGTTTTGTTTTGACCTTGCTTTGTTCACTGAGCAAGAAAGAACTGTCAGGTTCTGCATCATTAGATGTGACTTAAGTCCTAACTTGGAGTAAATGAAGCCATAGTCTCACTCCATTTTAGCTTGTTTGCTTTAATTATTTTCTGTCAAATCAGTAGGGGCAGTGGGCAGACCCTGGAGGATATCACATGACCTTTCCTCCTCCTCCAGAAGCACCTCTTTTTGTGCCAATGGTTAGGAGATTAGTCAGGTAATTAATAGAGATGGGCACGACTCAGAAAAATTGTTCATTTTCGTTTTCGTTTTCGGCTAGGGGTCTGTTTCGGCTTGTTTCCATTTTCGTGAGCTAATTTCAAAATTTTTCATTTTCGTTTCATTACGTAACAAAAATGAAAAATGAAAACGAAAACGAAAAATTTTCCGTTTCTTCCCATTTAGCTCCATTATGTGTTTTTCCAGTAACGAAAAACGAAAATTGGCTCGAAATTAGTCGTTTCGTTTCTGTTTTCGTTCCAGTTCTGAGCCGTTTTTCGTTTTTTGTTTCGTTACGTAACGGAAATGAAAAATGAAAACGAAAACGAAAATACCGCTAAGTCGTGCCCATCTCTAGTAATTAACTGGTTATATGATCAACAGTGCAAGGGGGAGCTGTTGGGGGAGGGGAAGGACTGTACAGTTTTCCTTATGTTCTGAATATTATACAGGCCCAGGTCTTATTTTAAATTATTTTAACATTTCATTTCAACATTTTTAAGCTTCTGTACTGACCACAAGTGGTGTAAATATGATGCATAAATTATACTGTAAGCACACAAACAAATGAAAGAAAAGCACTACACTGTACGCTTAATTCAAGTACACAGATTTCATAACTAGCTTGGCACATGGTGCCGTCTTAGACCTTCATAACTGCCAAGACAAAACAGAAATAAAATGGCTCATCACACCCAGGCCATCTGCGAGGGCTCCATCACAAAGAGGCACTTACAGTTGCTGGAGCTGTGTTGTGCCACATGGTGGCAGTGGTCCAGAAGGTTGCATACCTTCCAAACTACAAAGCATAAACATGCTGAAGGGTAAAGGTCCTCAAGGCTCTAAGACAGGCATGTCCAAACTTCAGCCTTCCTGATGTTTTGGGCCACAACTCCCAAAATTCTAAGCTTAGCTTGCCAATGGCAAAGGACTGTGGGAGTTGTAGTCCAAAACATCTGGAATGCCGAAGTTTGGACATGCCTGCTCTAAGAGAAAGACCCATCAAACAGGTATGAGACAGGAAATATTGGAAACATTCTAGCCTAATGTTACACACTGTTCATTTTTAGGAAGAGAAATGTTGTGTTTGACCGCTATACTCCAATCTGGATCCCAGAAATAAAGACATAAAATGGCCTAGGAATCATTAATTTGTAATTAACAAGTTACACAGTTATAAACAGCTGCAGATCTTAGAAATAACATCACCAGAGCTACAAAAATAACAATATTTTGAACAGACCATATGCCGTACCAATATTTAACAGATACTCAGGTCTCATTAAAACTTTTATTTTTTATATAATATCAGTCAATGTCTTTAGAATTTTCATTTTGGGATAATGATGGCGTTGGTGTTGTTGTTGGTGGTGGTGATTATAGGGCACCATCGAGTCAGCTCTGACTTTCACAGTCCCTTTCTTATTGATTGACTGATTTAAAATCTTTCTATCCTATCTGTCAGGAGAAGAATGCATGACCACACAAAAGGTGGAGAACTAGGGAAAACACACAAAATGGAGAAAGATGGGTTCAATTTTATACTTTTATGAGATTCTGGAACAGTGTGGAGTTTGCAGACGGAGACACAAGAGAAAAGAGGAAGCTGGAGTTGTTGGGGCAGAATTAAAGGGGAGTGTGCAGTCCAGGAGTGAGGTGGCTAAGGGACTCTTCTGCAGAAAATCACAAGAACACTCAAAAGTGTTAAAACAACAAAGGTAGGAAGTGTGCATGTCCAGAATGAACTCTGTCCAGCAACTGGCCACGTGTGTACAGCAACTTACCCCAGTATGGCCAAAGTGTCAAGATAGACTATAAGAACACATTACAAATAGAGTCTCATCAGCTCAGTGACCAGACTTCCAACCTCTGTCAAAGGACTAAACATCCTTTGAGCAGAGTGTTGCCTGATAAGTGTGCCTGTATTGAGTGAATGGTTGAATGAATGAATGTCCCTTTGGTTCTTTAGAACTGTATGCAGTAGGACAGCCATATCCAACGTTTGGACTGTGGGCCGAATCCAGCCTGCCAGGCCATTTTGATTGGCCTGTGGCTGGTCTCACAGCAGCCCCATTGTGGCAGCCTGGGCCTGAGGGGTGCCGCACATGGAGGGAAGGCAGGCAAGCAGAGGCAAGCCAGCCTACAATGAGCCATGAGCTCACTGGGCTGGGCTGGTCAGGGGTGTGGCTGCATCCCACCTTCTGCTTGTACCTGTCCCAGTCCCCGCCCAAGCCTGCCTGCCCACCTGAGGATCTGCCACTGAAGCCACTGCTGCTGGAGAGCACACAGCCACGGGACCCTAGGGGCCCAGCACCAGCATCGCTGAGGTGGACCACGGCTGCCACAAAAGCAGGAGGAGTGCCGGCCCACCTGCAGGACTCACATCCACCCCCTCCTCACGGCAGCCCTGTGAGGAAGGAAGGCAAGCCAGCAGGCAAGCAGATTGGGCAACCTGCCCATGAGCCCGTTGGGCAGACTAGGGTGGAGAAAGGGCTGGTGGAGGCTGGAGGGCTGGCCGTCAGCCCACTGTCACTCGGGCAGCAGAAGAAGCACCACCACAACCCACCCTCCTGCTCCCATGGGGGGTTTATTAAAAAAATAATGCATAAATAAATGCAAGGAGAGTGGTGGGGGAGTGGACAGGCAGGCAGGCAAAAGAGCTTGGCTTGGCTTGGCAGGGGTGGGGAAGAGTAACTAGCCTGGGAAGAAGGGGCTGGGGTACTTTCAAAAGGGGATCCTAGAGAGTGGGTGTGTTTGAATGTAGGGGGCTTTGCAACATGTCCCCCTCCTCCGAAAAATAAAAAGAGGGGGGATTGGTTTGGGGAGGAAACATGGCTTGCAAGGGGTCAATGGGTGGGGCTTAGGGGGCGGGGGGTTGCAGTAGGGGGCAAGGGGGCAGCTGCCCCCCCCACATTCTCATCCACCAAATCTGGCCCTCCTTACAATAAGCTTGGACACCCCTGCAATAGGAAATAAAAAGAGAATTTTAGTACTAGTCTCCATTGCATGCCTGTTTATCATAGTCTATAACCGACGGGCATACAAAGAACCTCTTGGATGGTAACATGCCTTTCTTCTTG
>JAHTLZ010001917.1:0-12142 GCA_023846285.1 Phrynocephalus versicolor
ATTTCTACCAGAGCATTAGATATTATTTTACATTGTAAAATTGTATGCAGCTGTTTCTTTGGGAGGGGAAGAACATGTGTGCATAGTATGGGTTCAAGTTTTAGGAAGACAGATCTTCGTTGAATTGCAAGAAAAACTTGCTAACTGCTACAGCAGTATAACAGTGGATTACTACCAGTGGAGGTGAGCGCTCCCACACTGGAGGCATTCAAGAGAAAATTGGGCAACCACCTCACAGATATCCTTTGATTTGTATTCCTGCACGGAGCAGGGGTTTCTTCCAAGTCCATTATTTTATGATTCTATGCAGAGATGTGTCCTGCAGGCAACGCTGAATGCAGCCCTCAGGGTCAGAAAGTGTTTCTGTGGTAAGAGGAAGCAAAGGAGAAAGCCAAGGAACAGAAAATGTCATTTAGGGGTTTATGAAAGGTAAGGATGCTGAGGGATGAAGATAGAAGAGGAACAAGAGGAAGGAAAAAACAGATAGGTAAGTAGGAGGAAAAGAATGAAAAGATTTGAAAGTTGATGGAAACATTTGAAGAGGGTATAGGCAGAATGATGAAAGCAGTGTAAGGAACAGGAACATTCAGGATGACCAGCAGAGTAGATGAAGCAAAGATTCCTTTGATTTCTCTGGCAATGGTGCCTCCCTAGAAATTCAACAAAAAAATCTTTGGTTTCACGCCTTCCTTTGGATAAGGAAAAAGTGTCATTCCAGATGCCCAAGGACACAGAAAACATGTACATATGGAGCTACATCTCCATGTGTCAGGCTTTAGGGGACAGGAAAAGTGGCTACCAAAGGACATGTGAGGAAGGAAGGAGTGGTCTTCAAGACCTGGAGGCATGGGAAAGAGCCCCCTTAAAATGGAATGGCAGATACCATGCATGCTGTGCATAGACATTCCATGTTAAAGGAGAAACAAGCAAGATTGTACTTTCCCAATGTTCGTAGCATTCAGAAGAACAAGAAAGGGTTTATTTTATACATACATATATCTGCCTTCCAAGTGTCCATTCCCAATCAATCAAAAAGCTTATTTTATTTCATTACAGTAAATTAATTCAAAAAGAGATTAAATGATTTTTTAAAAAGAAAAACCATTAAATTGCACAACTGTTTAGCAATGGTTTTGTAAAATAATTTGGTTCATTTGGCTGAAGGTTTAAGGAAATGTTTGACCTGGTCAAGAATGAAGCAGCAGACTGCTTAATTGACAGAGTTCTTTGGAGCAAAGTCAAATATTCCAGTAAGTTATTCTTAGCTTTGCCTGATAGGAAGAGTGCCGGGATTCCCAGATGAAGAGCCAAAAAAGTCAGTTTATCAGTACTAATGGAGGTGAATTTATAGGCTGATTAACATTTCCTGTTTATTCCCCCTTTGTAGTTTGCAGACCTTGGAGTAGAGATAGCCCCCAACCAACCTTGCCAGTTATCTAGGTACAAATTCTTGTCAGTGTTGACAGGGGGAGGGGGGAGAGAGTTCAGAGTTTTTTTTAATTGCCTTATTTCAGAAATATCCACTCCTGAGTCTTCCGTGGTCTCTCTTTGACTTAAAAAAAGAAAGTTATCCCACTATAATTATCCCATTGTATTCCATATAATTGTTAAAAACAGCTTCATACCTAAACGTTCTTCACATCCTTGTAGTGAATAGAAGTATTCAAAATGGTCTAAGATGTGTGGACTGATATCCAGTCCAGCAGTTCAGCTGCTGCTGCTGCATTCATCTGCAGAACTGCAAATCTTTCCTCTTACAAACGCCCTCCCAAACCATGCCCAATAGGAAATGCCCTAGACTCAGGTTGTGAGCAGGGCAGAGAGGTGCAGGGTCATGCCAAGGGAAAGAGAGATCTGTTGAGTCCTGGGACATCGTTAATTGGCAGTTAATGTTCCAAAAAACATGCCTATAGCAAAGGGCATAATTATTACTGGAAGAATGCTCTTGACTGAAGGAGTAGCAAGTTGATCCCTGAGTTTTCTCCCATGCTCGAAGCTTTGGGTCACACAGAGAACTTTAGGTCACAAGGGGTTTCTTGAAGGTTGGCACTCCTCCAGATAGCTTCTAGCTTTATCTATATTCTTAACCCCAGACATTTTCTTGGGCTGGGGAGAAAGTACTGCCTTATATTGCTGTTTGGGAGAAGAGTTCCCCTCAGCTTGGACATGATTTGTTATTGTTACAAATAAATAGCTACTTACAACCAACTCTTTTTTCCCACTAAAGTATTCTAAAGTGTCCTGTTCCAGGTAGATCAGGGACCAGGGACAAGGTCCTCTGCTGGCTGGCCCCAACTAGTGAGAATAGACACGAAGGTGAAAAAAGCAGCCCAAAAGGCAGTGTTGACATCCAGGATGAAGGGGATAACCAGAAAAAAAGTAGGCCAGGTAAAGGCAGTCTTATGGCATAGTCAGGTATGATCTCCCATGGTTGTGAAGGGCCCTTGAAGCTTTGTGGAACAGACCCAGTCATCCATGTCCAAACAAAGCTATCACATCAGGTGAATTTGCTTGTGTACATGTGAATTAATATGCACAGGCTGAATTCTGCTTGTGCACTT
Source organism: Phrynocephalus versicolor (assembly GCA_023846285.1). Lineage (NCBI taxonomy): Eukaryota > Metazoa > Chordata > Lepidosauria > Squamata > Agamidae > Phrynocephalus > Phrynocephalus versicolor. The sequence continues at coordinate 2,562 of JAHTLZ010001917.1, forward strand.
GCACAAATGGTGTAATGTTTCATAAATTAAGAAATCTCTGTAGATCTTATCTGTTGCACACTGAGGTGCAAGTCTACGGAGACTTCCTAACTTACAGCGGCTAGCCTCTAAAACTTCTGCTGTTTGTGTAATCATCCCAGAAGAACTTAGCTATAAAATGATTATTCTAAATATGGCAGAACTGCAGTAAGAAGACAGATGTCATGTCTATTGAAGAATGTCATAAATTGAGCATTGACAATGAAGACATTGAAAGGATCTAATTGTCAGTCCAAATGCAGATTTCAGCCAAGAAATCAGAAGACTGAGATTTGGAAGGGCAGCTGTGAAGGAACTGGAAAAGATGTAAGTGTAAGGAAGAGTCATTAAGAAAGGTCATCCACGCTTTGATATTTCCAGTCACTATGTATGGGTGTAAAAGCTGGACAGTGATGGGAAAAGGCTGTCAGGAAAAAAAAGCGATTCATTTAAAATGTATTGGAGGAGACCTATATGGATACCATGGACATATGAAGAAGTGGATGTGTCCACGAAATGTTACATTAAAATATCAAAGTTAGTCTTTAAGGTGCCACATGTTTTATGAGAGGGACTGGCCTGCATAAAAGAAGCCCGGTCTTAAGTTTACAAGAGGAGCAGGGCTGCTGCTGACACGGAGGTCTTCAGGAGTTCACTGATTCATAGACTCACCATTAGAGATGGGCACGACTTAGCAGTATTCCCGTTTCCGTTTCCGTTACTCGTTTCCGTTACGGAACGGAAACGGTAACGGGAATTACTCTGCCAGACTTCGAGCTCGAACCGACGAACGAACAATTTGGTCTGATTTTTCGTGGTCGTTACTTGCATCGCGGCGATCGCGCGATGCCAAGCGGCACAGAAAAAAAGTTTTAAAAGTTAAAAAAAACCCCGATTCCCGGCTCTAAAAGCAGGCGAAAACTGTGTGAGGGCACCTACCAGGCCAGACGTGTTTTTTGGGGGGGGGATTTCCCCGCCCCCCTTTCTTTGGGCTAGTGCTACTGCTGCGCTGCGCTGGTACCAGGCCGGGGGGCATCGTCTTGTCTGCCTTTGCCATGCGGTGTGCGGGCGGGGGGATCCAAAATGGCGACCGCAATTTTTTTTTTTTTTGAAATTGTGGCCCAAATACCCAACAAAGCACCACAGAAACATGAGAAAAATAGCTATTTTAAACGCTTGATTTTTTACAGTAGCAGCAGTGGCTTTGTCTTGCCAAAATACGTCTCCGTTGATTTTATTTTATTTTTTTCTTAATTTATTTTTTTACACCTGCGCAACGATGGGCTGGCCATGGGACGGGACCATGCAAATTTTTGGAGCCATTCCACCAATCGCATGGCCAGGTTTTGACTGACACTTCTGGATGTGCCAGAGGGCATAAAAAGGCGAGGCAGTTCCAGTCCGTCGCAGTCTGGGCTTGGATCTTGTGGAGGGTGGTCAGGGCTGGATTGCTGCGCTCTCAGTCTAGTTTCGATTTTGCGGTCGCGGTCTCGGTCTCGCTAGGCAGGGAGGGAGGGAATTGAATTGAATTTAATTCGCGAAACATAATAATTTCTTTTATTCCCTGTGGGGAATAGCAACGCAGCGTTTATTCTTTTTTGTTTTCTGCATTTTTGAGGAAGAGTTCCGTTTTTTATTTGCTTATATTTGCTTCAAGGGGGAGGGAAGGTTTGAGTGGGAGCGAGAGGGGAGGGGAGGTGCTGCGGATTTATTTTGAAAATATATTATTTTACACTACCATACCATTTCTTTTCTATCCCAATTTCCCACCGAGTTCATTTACTTGGCCAAGGTCCTTTTACCCTGCACCTACAGCTTTTTTGCTGCTGTTGCGATTGGGGTTTTGGAAGGGAATCCAGCAACCCTATCCTACCCTAGTAGCAGCTTCTAGTTTTATACCATTTATTTTCTATTCTACCTACAGTTTATTAGCAAGTGGCAGTACTAGTGCTTAGAAGGGGAGGTTGGAGGCTGTGGATTAAATTATTTTAGAAATATTATACAGAGTACAGACTGAGTAGGCAGAGTCTCCCTTGCCAACCAGTGCACTCAAAGATCTCAAACACATTTGTGTTGGCATTGGCATTGGCATTTGGCAACAAGGCTAGGGCACCTTCCTCTATAGAACATTTTACAATTTCATTTTACTTATTTATAGATATTCTTTCTCTTGTCCAACACCTCATTCATTTTCTGGAATTAAGGCACTCAAACAAACATTTGTTGAAGGGCAGGCACCCAACCACCTCTATAGAACTTTTTCTTCAATTACATCTTTGAAGAAGTTACCTGTGCATTATTTATGTGAAAGTTGGGTGCTGCCAGATTTTGCAAACCCCTTGCTTCTATTAGCTCGGTTTTTGTGCAGTAACTTGTTGTAACTTACATCTGTGAAGAAGTTCAGTTACAGTTCTCCTAATTACACTTGCCTTGTGCATTGTGTGAAACTTGTTTGCCAGGATTGGCAAACCCCTTACTTCTACTAGCTTGGTTTTTGTGCTGTTTTTGTGAGTCAACCTCACTCATTTACTTTTGCCACCAGTCTACATACACACAATTACATTTTTGAAGAAGTTACATTTCTCTTTGTTACACTTGCCCTGTGCTGTGCATTGAGAAACTTGTTTGCCAGGATTGACAAACCCCTTGCTCCTATTTCCTTGTTTGTTGTGTTGTTGTTGTGAGTCCATCTCACTCATTTACTTGCCACCAGAGTCTACATACACAATCCAATTATTACAACTGTGAAGAAGCTACAGTTCTCCTCCTAATTACAGTTGCCTTCTGCAGCAGGGCATTGAGAGACTTGGGTGCCAGGATTGGCAAACCCCGTGCTCCTATTTCCTTGTTTGTTGTGTTGTTGTTGTGAGTCCATCTCACTCATTTACTTGCCACCACAGTCTACATACACAATCCAATTATTACAACTGTGAAGAAGTTTCAGTTCTCCTCCTAATTACAGTTGCCTTCTGCAGCAGGGCATTGAGAGACTTGGGTGCCAGGATTGGCAAACCCCTTGCTCCTATTCCCTTGTTTGTTGTGTTGCTCTTGTGAGTCCATCTCACTCATTTACTTGCCACCAGAGTCTACATACACAATCCAATTATTACAACTGTGAAGAAGCTACAGTTCTCCTCCTAATTACAGTTGCCTTCTGCAGCAGGGCATTGAGAGACTTGGGTACCAGGATTGGCAAACCCCGTGCTCCTATTCCCTTGTTTGTTGTGTTGCTGTTGTTGTGAGTCCATCTCACTCATTTACTTGCACAGTTCCTTGGTGCTTTTCTTTACTATCACATTATACATTCCCTGGCCTGAGCCACAAGAAGTGAGAAAAATGAGGAGGGGTCGCAAAGCAAGAGGGCAGGGGAGGGGAACCCCTACTAAGATAAACCGGGCCACGTTTCTGAGGGAAGGGACAGGAAGTAGTGCAGAAAGTGATACTGGTGCAACTCCCTCCCCAAGTAGCAGTGCCAGTGGCACAAGCAGCACCGTGCCATCATCGTCTGTCACCGAGGGAAGCATGGATGAGGCGTACGAACTCCCATCTCCGTTACCTGACAGCATCACCCTTAAGCGGGAAGAAGACGAGGGCTCTGATTCTGAAATGGCATCAGAATCAGAATCGGGCTCCATTTATCTAAACCTGCAAGATTCTGAGGACCTGTTGGCAGGGACAGACTTAAGGCAGGCTCCAGGCAGTGACGGAAGGAGCAGCCCTCTTTCCACCCAGAGTACCACCAGTGAGAGCAGCAGTACTACTCTACTTTCCCTGCAGGGCACAGGCCACACCAGCACCACAGCAGCGGCAGGCAATAACAGAGGGGGCGTTACTTTCTGTAAGCCATGAGGGTGTCTCTGGGAGCATTTTGAGAACAGCCCCCAAGACCCAAAGATGGCGGTGTGCAAGATATGCGGGGTGGTCTTGCGCAGGGGGAATGACCCCAAACACCTCTCCTCAAGTGGGTTGCGCAGCCACCTGATGAGGAAGCACCCTGGGACTCTGCCTGGAACCCTGTCAGGCCCTTGCTCTTCAGGGAGGAAGAGAGGGGAAGAAGGGTTAGAGAAAGAAAAACACAGCTCCGCTAGTGAGAGTGGGAAGAGGCAGGCCACTCTGCAGGAATTGGGTCTGTTGGGTGGGACTTTTGTCAGCCCGCGAAATAGGGCCAAAGCACAGGAGACCACCACTCGAGTGGTGGGTGAAATGGTGGCTTTGAACGGGTTGCCCCTCTCCTTTGTGGATTCATCAGGCTTCAGGCACCTGATGAAGCACGTGGCACCATGGTACGAGCCTCCATCCCGGCGTACCTTCAGCAGGTGGGTGATTCCCTCCCTTTATGAGTCTGTCAAGGACAGGATCCAGGCCCTGCTGCAGGTGGCCAGAGGGAGGAAGATCCACTTCACTTCCGACCTCTGGACCGGTGAGCACCACGGATACCTCTCTCTGACGGCTCATTGGTGGCAACCCAAGGAGGTCCTGGAGCCCCGATCAGCCCATGAGCAGCTGCAGGGGGAGGCACAAGGCAGCACCCCAAGAGGGTATAGGGTGGTGCTTCTCCAGGCCCAAAGCATGGAGGACAACGCCACAGGGATCAACATTGCTGACGTTCTCAAGACAGCAATGCGAGAGTGGGGATTGGGGACAGAGGGACAGGTCAATCATGGAGTCATGGTTACAGACGCGGGCCGTAACATGACCAACACGGTTCTTGGGGCAGGGTTCCAGGGCATCGTGTGCGCAGCACACAAACTGCATCTAGTGGTGGGCGATGCCATTGGCCTGGGTGCACCAAAGGACTCCTGGGGTGAGGGGACCAGGGAGACCAGGGCCTTGCTGGACAAGTGTCGGAAGATCGTGGGGCACTTCGCTCGCAGCGTCAAGGCAGCCAGGATGATGTGTGAGAGGCAGGCGGAGACGAGCCGACCGGAGCACATCCTGATCCAGGACGTGACCACCCGGTGGAACTCCACCCACGAAATGGTCAGGTGTCTGGTGGAGCAGAAGGAAGTGGTGGAATACATCATGTCAACCACCCCAGTCCTGCATGAGGGGAGGGAATTGGACCTTGGTGCTACCGAGTGGCTCGCCCTCTCCCAGATGGCGGGTATCCTGCAGCCTTTTGAGGAGACCACCCACGTCCTCAGCAGCTACAACGCCAGCCTGGGCCACGTTCTCCCCCTAGTCAATGCCCTTCGCCAACGCCTAGAGACCAGTATCCGGGAAGAAGGCAATCTTCTCCCTAGGAGCAGGGCATTGGCAGACAGGCTGTTGACCGGCGTGGATACCCGCCTTGGCCCACTAAGAAGGGAAAACGTGTACCAGATGGCCTGCCTGTGCGACCCTCGCGTCAAGGGTTCCCTGGCGGCCAACACTGCCGAACTGAAATCCTGGAAGACGGAGCTATGCCGTCAAGTCAGGGCTCTCTCCGATCAGAGCTAGGCATTTCAGAGGGCGCACAGAAGCCAGAGCGATGCTGAGGAGGAGTCCTCACAAGGATCCACAACTCCAGGAGCGTACACCCAGAGACCAGGTTCCGTTCCAGCAGCCAACTACCTGGCCTCTGCCCTAGCCATGGCAGTTTCCTCCTCAGTGGAGCCAAGGGAGGAAGAAGTAGCGGACCCCGCTCAGACCATGGTGAAGGAGTACATGGCCAAGCCCCTCCAACCCCTCACCTCAGACCCACTGCACTACTGGGCCAGAAAGGCAGACCTCTGGCCCGCTCTTTCAACTCTGGCATTGGACCTCTTGTCCATCCCACCCACCAGTGTCCAGAGTGAGCGTATCTTCTCCCACATGGGAGATGTCCTGAGGCCGCGTAGTTCTTGCCTGGACCCGGAGACGGTGGAAAGGTTGACTTTCATCCGCTTCAACTTTTCCACCTTGGGATTACCCCACCACTCCAAGAACTAAGTTGCTGCCTGTAACCTAACCTCCTGCCTGCAATCCTCCATGCCCACCTGCAAGCCTGCCTGCCTCCCCTTGGCCCTACGAACCTGCCTGCCCGCCTGGCCCTGTGACTACCTGCCGACTCCAGTGCCTAATGCCTGCAAAACTGCCTGCTGGACTGCCTGCCTGCCTGCCTACCTGTATTCTCTCTCACACACAACTGAAGGGTACTATTAGTGGCCCAATGTTTCTAGCCCTGGCCTGTCTCCTAATCCAGGCAGGGCCACTCAAAGTGTCATTGGAAAGGGTCCGTATTGGCCCAATATTTCTAGCCCTGGCCTGTCTCCTAATCCAGGCAGGGGCACTCAAAGTGTCATTGGAAAGGGTCTGTATTGGTCCAATGTTTCCCTGTTGGCCATGGCTGGTCTGAGTGAGACCCTAATACCTGCCTTCCTTGGTGCTTCACACCGTTCCCTGGGGTTTAGGCGCCAAACTGCTAACAAAGTGGTGAGGAAGCACTTTACAACAACCTACCTCAAAGACTGATTATCAGGGGGCTAGCTCTCCTTGTTACAGCCTTAAAGAAATAGACCCACCCAGTTCTCCTGCTTCAACTCTGTCTCCCTGTTTGGCAACTCCCGTTCTCCTGGGGTGGCAATAGAAACTCTGCCTCCCAAAGCAGAATCAATCCTCCCTACTGGCACTTTGCCTTTGTGCCTTCCCAATCCCTAGCCTTGTTGGCTGGTATCCTCTAAGCCTGCGTCTAGGCTACCCTTACCTGTAAGCCAGACAAGATGCTTCCCTGCCTGCCGTGCCCTCTGCCAACATGCCTGTCTGTCAGACTCCACCAGTCCCGGCTTTGAGCATGCCTTCCAGTTGCTTATCATTCAACCTCCTCCAATCTGCACTTCTGGCTTCCCAGTCCCATACTTTGTCATCTGGGCTGGTCTGTGAGTCACATGATCCACAAAGAAGGGCTGTGGAAAGGGAAAGACAGCTGCTCCGCTTCTATTGGGATTGGGAGTTTTTGGGATGATACATGCCTCTCTGCAGGAAGTGCTGCCGGTGTGTGTGTGTTTTTGTCCTCCTCCTCTGCTGCTCCTCTTCACTCACAGCTGCATTGCACTGTGAATGGAGGGACCAGGAAGCCTCCAGGTCTGGTTCTTGGTGGATTCTCTGACCCACAAGGAATGTGTGATTCTGTAATTCACAGAGACCTAGTCCTCCACCACTCTTTCCACTGGGCTGCCAGCTGTGGCTCATAAAGAAGGGTAAAAATATACCAGTTGCGTAGTGGTGGCACCGCCATTTACAAATAGAACAGTTTTCAGAAAGTTCAAGGCTGGGCATTTGGAGTTGCGGGAGCTCGGATTCGCAATGAAGGTGATGGTCGTGGTTTACCGGCCCAGCATTCATAATTAGTCTCCAGCGTGGCCTCCGCCACTCTTTCCTCTGGGATGCAAGACACTGTGCCTCACAAAGAAGGGAAACGTACTTGTTGTGTGCGTACTCCAATCAGAAAGTACCATGTGTGGATCTTGGTGCTGTGCTGCTGATGCTGAGTGACCCTGTCATACCCTATTTGTCATCACGTTTTCTTTGACCCAAAGGCTGCCGGAAAAGAAAAACTACTGGTTGCAAATCTAGGTTGTGATTGATGATGATGATTGAGTTATGGGAACACTCATCAGGAACAGCTGGTGGTGGGCTTAGGGTTAGGGTTAGGTGGTATGTTTAGGCCTCCGCTACTCTGCCCTCTGGGCTGCAGAACACTGTGTCTCACAATGAAGGGCTGGAGTGGAATGTACTTGCACGTGCCACAGTTCGGAACAATAATCGTTTGTTTCTTAGAAATAGAATAGCCTTTCAGGAGGAAGTTCCAGGCTTGGCTCTTGGAGTTGTGGAACTGCTGTGTTTTACAACGAAGGGCATGGAGATGGAATGCCGGCACGGCAGTTAGGAGCAGTCTACCAGCACACAGCTGGGAAAGAAAGTCAGAAAGCTTGGCTTGCAGTCCTTTTGGAAGCCTGTGTGGCTCTAGCTCTGTGTCTTCTCCCTGCCTGCCTGTCAGCCCCCCCTACTTCCGGCTTAGCGGAGGCCTTCCAGCCGCTTCTCCTTCACCCTAACAGCACGGTCCAGTTAGTGCTTCAAGTTCAGCCCTGTCGCCACTCCCCTCAACTTGCCCATGCAGCAACCACGGCTGCTTCCACCTCTAGGTGGAAAATCACTTGAGGAGAAGAAGACCAACTATAACAGTGCAGTGCAGTCCAATTTGTTCAGAACTTGCTCTCCTCAAGTGGCTTGCGCAGCCACCTCATGCGAAAGCACCCTTGGACTCTGCCTGGGACAGTGACAGGCCTCTGCAGGAAGTAGTGCCGCTGTGTGGGAGTGTTGTCAGCCTCCGGACCGCTACTTAGTCTTCACTGGGCTGCCATACACTGTGGCTCACTAAGAAGGACAACTTACTGTTGTGATGGTGGCCCTCTGTCACCATTTACAAATAGAACAGTTTTTCGAAAAGTTCCAGGCTTGGCTGTTGGAATTGTGGAAGTTGTGATTCACCACAAAGGGCGTGCCACTGGGCTGGGCTGCAATGCACTGTGTCTCTCTGTGAAGGGAGGGACAAGGAAGCCTCCATGTTTGGATACTCTCCTGACGCACACTGACTGTGTGAGTTTAATTGACACAGGCTTAGCTCTGTTTCCTCCGCCACTCTTTCCACTTGGCTGCCAACTGTGGCTCACAAAGAAGGGCATTTTCCTGGCCGTTGAAACAAAGGGTTTCTCTTGTAGAAGGAGTAGATTTTTGGGTACTGTGTGACCCTAGAAACAAAGGGGTTCCCTTGCAAAAGGAGTAGACTTTAGGGTTAGGCCTCCACTAGTCTTTGTGGCACTCAGACTCAGCCCTTTTGGGCTCCCCTACTCTTCACTCTGAGCTGCAATGTCTTTGTGGATACTCTGACCCACAAGGAATGTGTGAGTTTGTAGTTCACACAGGCTTAGCTCTGTTTCCTCCCCCACTCTTTCCACTTGGCTGTCAACTGTGTCTCACAAAGAAGGTTCAGCAGAAATTGTGACCGCACCCACCCAAATAAATGAAGTGTTTGCCTTGGAGAAGGACTGAGTTTGGAGGCAGTTTGGCAATTGGCACTGCTGCCGTTGAAAACAAAGTGTTCCCCTTGTGGAAGGTGTAGGTTTTGGGGTTCTGTTTCCTCCCACACTCTATCCATTTGCTGCAACCCACTGTGGCTCAAGAAGAAGGGCATTTTCCTGGCGTCCTCCTCAGGCCATTCAGCCACGCTGGGCAGCTGGAGCTTCCTGGCAATGATCCTCCCCTACGGAGGCCCTGTGGCCTCTCACTCAGGCTATGTGGCCTCCGCCACTCTTTCCTCTGGACTGCAAGACGCTGTGTTTCACACTGAAGGGGGTTCCTGATTTGAACAGCGTTCGTACGTACAGCACCACCAAGACTTAGTCAAAAAGTGACATGTGGTGGTGCATCGCAGGCAGTGTGGTGCCAGACCAAACTCAAGGTGATTGGCCTCCTCCTCCAGTCTTTCCTCTGGGCTGCAAGTTGTGATTCACCACGAAGGGCATGCCACTGGGCTGGGCTGCAATGCACTGTGTCTCTCTGTGAAGGGAGGGACAAGGAAGCCTCCATGTTTGGATACTCTCCTG
>JAHTLZ010001918.1:4414-17074 GCA_023846285.1 Phrynocephalus versicolor
TTTAAGAGATCTGAATGCTGCCGGGAACAGAGGGAGACCAGCAGAACGGAGGTAAGCCGGCATTCTTTTCTTTCTTTTTTCTCCTTCCCCTCACTCATCCAGCAGCCAGGAGTGCGGAGGGGGTGGGAACACAGGAACAGTGACAAACTCCCAAGATCTCTGGTCCGAATTTAAGAGCCCAGCGGATCTTGGGGTCGTGTGAAAAGGCTCTAACTTTACTTCAAGAAGCATGGGTCACTTTACATGGGCTTACACGTGAGCAATCTCAATAATACTGTAAACTGAACAATGCCAACACACCTAGGGCAACTCTGTGAGCTTCAAAGGAATAGAGAATCCAGATTTAAGCCTATCCCAAAACAGCTGTGATGACCTATCCAACCCAAAGAATGCCTTGGAATGGTCTGATCCATGTTTCTGTATCATACAGCTGATTTACATGTAGATGGTCAATAAACTAGATGATTAAGGAAAGGCATCCTCTTACTTTCATGGTATGCCAGGGTTGAACTTTAAATGAATTGTCATTGAACCTGATATGTGTTTCACACTTGAACCATTGTTTGGAAGTTCTCTTAAAGTACAGTGAACTCTTTCAAGAAAAGGCCAGCCTACTGATTCCATTCCTTCCTTCTTTTCTTATTTGTTTCAGTGTTGAACCTCCCCTTTAAAAATGTTTCTGGTGCTTCACAACGAACCAGGAATGCACATCTCCTTGGCTAGAACCCACCATACGACTCACTCTTTAATGTGCTGAAAACCCTGTGGGCGGGAAGAGAAGATGGTGGGACTCTGTAAGGAGGATTGTGCGTCCTCTTAAAATACAGCTCTGTCCTAGGTGTGCTGATCACGTGGAAAGACTTGAATGTCAGAGGAAAGGGCCCAAACTAGCCTGCCATTTTCACTCCCGTTTTGTTGCTGTTTTGAGGTGGAAGACGAAATGTGTGGTTCCTTGACTGCTTACTGAAGCGGACTAATGCCTCAGGACAGAACTATCTGCTTTCTGTAGCCATATACATTGGACCTCACTTAGAGTGTGAGGGATTCTGGCTCATGAGTGAAAACTCCATGAGGGAGAAAGGGAAAAGCAAACACTTGTGGCGATCTTTACCTCCAAGGAAGTCTCCCTACCACTGCCAGGTACCTCAGGGAATTCTTTCATTTTGCCAGGAGACGGGAAGAACTTGGCCAAATGACATACTTGTTGTTCAGCCTATTTGGAAGATGTGCATGCCAGGGCTAACCGACTGAAGTGATGGATATATCTGCACATTAGCATGTGGTGTTTTGCATAGCTTTCTGCCACCTTAAATGCTAAGATGAAAGTTCTGGGAAAATTCGCCCCCTTTCTTTACAGATGAATGGTCCAAATTAATAAACAATTGGAATTAGATCTTGGAAAAGTTACTCTCTTGGATTACTGTTCTGCAAATCCCCCTCCAGGTATGGATAGCTGTTTGTTCTGTTGGCTAGTAAACAATGAATATCATAACACAAACCAGGAAATCAGAGGAACCACACAGAACCCCACTATTTGGCAAAAGCAACTAAGTATCATGTGCTGTGAAATAAAGCTTGCTCTCTTAGAGTCTGACTGAACGCATGCACAAGTGTTTCCTCTAAGGCAATGGCAGGGGATCTTGAATGAACTGAGAGCCGGTCTTCAGGATGGACTCCAGCCTAAAGCCCACAATCTCAGGAGGGAAAGATTAAAGGGAAAGAGCAGTGTGTTGGGAAATGTTTCTTGAATGAATTTCACAAATCTGGTGCACTCAGGTTTTGCATTTTATATTAAAAGAGACATTTTGTAGGGAAGTCAACTAGGTAACTTGCAAATCTGGGGAAAGGGGTCTGGTGGTCTTTAATGGAATGGTGCTGTAACATGAGGGTTTTATTTATTTATTTATTTATTTATTTATTTATTTATTTATTTATTTTAATACTTATATACCGCCCGTCTTCTGGAAGAACTCCGGGCGGTTTATAAACAGTATACAAACAATAAAAACAATGAAAACAATAAGAAAAATAATAACTAAATAAAACACATAATAACACATAATAAAACTACAAAAGGAGTCACTAACGTGATGACAGGGAAAAAATTAACTGTCACAAAATGGCACACAAAAAAGCCAGGCCTTTAAGGCTTTTTTGAAGGCTGGCAGGGACTATGCTAGGCGTAACTCACTCGGGAGATGGTTCCAAAGGACAGGGCCAGTCACAGAGAAGGCTCGGTTATGTGTCACGGTTCTCCAAGCCTCTCTGGGCATGGCCACCTGAAGTGAGAGCACCTGCGACATTCTGTAGGTGGGGCCTCAGTTGATCTTTGGGAGATTCGCTCTGCCAGGTATTCAGGTCCCAAGCAGTGGAGGGTTTTCTAAGGTAAAACCAGGACCTTGTATCTTATTCGGGACACAACGGGTAGCCAATGCAAGTGGGCCAACACTGGGGTAATGTGGTCATATTGATGCACACCTGCCACCAGTCTGGCTGCAGCATTTTGCACCCACTGAAGTCACCAAATAAGAGACAAGGGCAGTGCCATGTAGAGAGCATTGCAATAGTCTATTCTTGAGATCACATTCACAGAACCACAGTTCTCAGGGAGTCCTCATCCAGATACGGGCGGATCTGGGCAATCTGCCGAAGGTAGAAAAAGGCAGTCCTGGAGACGGCTGTCACCTTGGCCTCCATGGAGAGAGCCGAATCCAGGACCACACCCAGATTCTGGACACAGTCCGCCATGTGGAGGGAAACACCCTCCAAAATGGGGAGAGGGCCTCCGTATCCGGAAGAAGGCGCCCCAAAGAACATGACCTTGGTCTTCTCTGGGTTGACTTTGAGTCTGTTGGTCCTTGTTCATTCCATTACCACATCCAGGCACTGGTCAAGGGTCTGTACAGCCTCAACTGCAGAGGTGGAAAATGAGAGATAGAGCTGTGTGTTATCAGTGTACAGATGACAGCAGACTCCAAATCCCCTAATGACCTCAGCCAACGGCCTCATATAGATGTTGAACAGCATGGGAGAAAGAAACGACCCCTGTGGAACCCCACAAGGGAGCATCCAAGGAGCTGACAACTCTCCCCCATTTACAAACATCAGTGTAAATGGCTTTATGGTGCACATGTACTGTAAATGTAGAAATATAAGAGGAGCTCCTTAGATGTCAAAGTGTCTTTACTCATTTGTTTCAAGAGGTGATGAGCTTGCCCTGCTGTATTGGGGACTCTCTGTGTTTGGTAAACCTCTTGTTGAATGGAGTCCAGTGTTTCTTCCCCAAATCTTGCTTTTTGGTGGTACCTCCTAATTTTGTTTAGCAGCAAATAGATGGCCCTATTTCTCAATGGCAGCCATAAGTGGTGCTCTACCAACACCTCTTTCTGTCAGACTCATTGTTGGCTTGGCTTAACTCAAGGCTGTCCAAACTTTTTGCAAGGAGGGCCAGAGTTGGTGATGTGAAAATGTGCAGGGGATGATCATTTGGCCTGACATTATTTGAACCATTAACATTAGCAGCAGGAGCAGAAGCAGCGACTGCAGGGGTGGCAGAGCGGCAGCTCCCACACCATGCTGGCTCTCAGTGCTCTTCTGGGCTGGCTTTCTGGTGCTCCCTTTCAGAGCCTGGGTGAAGGTCCTCCCGCCCTACAGCTCACCTCCGGCTCCCCCTCTTTGGACTCCTCTCTCGGCTCCCACCTGCTCCCCTTGCTGTCCTCGAAAGAGGTGCCCACCATGGGCCATGCAGAAGAGGAGCCAGAAAGTTTTTGCACACCAGTGACCCCCTGATTTTCTTCCTCCTCCATGAATGATTGCCAGACCCCCAAACCCCACCAGCAGCACCAGCAAAACAACAGCCCCCCAAAAAAAACCTCCCTCAGCCCAGATCTCATCTTATCTGCCTCTATCAACCACAAGAAGAGATGATAGCCGGAGTGCAAGGCATGGCAAAACATCTTGATGGGGCCAGCCCCAGTGGTTGGCAGGGGGAAAGGAGGAGGAGGGCTTCTCAGTCCTGTTGGGGTGCCCTCTTCATCTTCTGGTGGGGCCTGTCAGCTGAAAAAGAGGAGGAGGAGGAAGGAAGGAAGGAAGGTAGGGGAGGTGGCCTACCTTTGAACCTCCCTCCCTCTGTCTCTCCAAGGCAGGAGCAAAATTTGACCCCTGGGCAGGACTTTAGACATGCCTGGTGTTCTACAGTGCAAAAAATAAGAGGCCAGCAAATAATGCAGTTATTAGTATAGGCACACCAAATAAAATTATACTAAATAATTCAAATCCCCATCTTATCCAAATAACTAAAGGGAATAAAAAAGAAAGCTCAAATCTTTCACAGACAAGGGAAGCCCTGGTTTGTCAGGATTAATACTATGCACAGCACTTGACAGGTTTCTTACTAACCTGAGCCAACGAAAAAAGAGATCCAGGAATTCCTGGTTGCTTATTGAAAGGGGAGATTACTCTGTCCAGATCTCATGGAACTTAATTTTAGAGGTTATTCAGCCTGCAATCACGATATAAATCTAATATAAACAATAAAAAAGGACAGAGAGAAGCTCAAGTATTAGGAAATACATAGTTACTTGATTAAAGTCACAATATTTACTGTTAAAATCTAACATTCATTTGGATATTTTGACGACTTTGTAGAAATGCAATTCCTGGATTATATTTAACATTTTCATCACTTTTGCTCACTGACCTTTTCTCTCTGCTCTTTCTAATATATAAACAAGAAACATATGAAGGGTGGGAATCACCAAAGAAATTACCTTAAGTCTAACTTTATTAACACGAGTGGGGTCACGGGCAACCGAAAGGGGTAAAAACAACAGTTCTTCCTTGGTGGTCTAGAAAGATTATTTGCTTCTTAGAATTTCAAATGCAAAATGTCTCTTAAATGCACTAGCCATGTATCACAGGGGAGGGGACTCTCAGAACTGACCAGTGGTGGATTTAGGGCAGAATTAGATGCTATGCAAAAAGAAGACAGACACTGAAACCAGCATTTTTTTTCTTGACCTAATTAATTAGTAGGGAGCCCACAAAGAGGGAACAGGATTATGCTATGTCCTTCCACAAATGGCACAGAGCTGGACATAGAAGGAAAGTATAGCTTCCACCTTTTACTTTCTTTTTGTAACTGGGCAAATATGCCACGTCTCTTACCACAGTCCTCTTCATGACTAGCTGAGCTAGTCAGGATTTCTGGGAGTTGCAGTCCAGGAACATCCGAGGACCCACAGGTTGGGAACCACTGGTCCAGTGTTTCTGGCTTAGGCTCTGGTGTAGTTGTCAAGGCAATGATGAGGCAAACAGGAAGAAACCATGCTTAAGAATCTTATATCATCCAGGTATTTCTAGGGTTGTGACTACATGAGCAAATGCTATGGGATCAGTTTTGCTTATAAAACAGATGGATTTGATCCTTTTTACTGATCTTATCGCAATCAGTCCAGGCCTTTTTGGTCCAGAAGTGGATTTTTTTTTAACCTCTGGTGCTGGAGGCTTCTACTCCCCCCCCCCAAACAGTTCAAATTGACTTTTCCCCACATCATCAATTCTTACATTCTGCAAAAGGGCAGGGAAACATGTTTGTAGATGGTGTGGTGGTGACATAGACAAATGGGGTATGATGATTAGGGACCGCAGGAACAATCACTCCAGAGATCTCTCCCCTGAGTGTCCCTGTGTGTTTAAGTTTTTTGGAATAAGTGAGCTCAGGACTGAGTCATTGCACTAATATACTAGTTTCATGCTAGATTACCTCTGTAGGGAAAAATGTGAAACATAAGAAAAGAATTGGCAGAGGAAGGAAGGAAGGAAGGAAGGAAGGAAGGAAGGAAGGAAGGAAGGAAGGAAGGAAGGAAGGAAGGAAGGAAGGAGAGAGACTGGGGCCAGTGTGGACATTGGTTCTTCATGAATCCACAGTCCTTGTGTGATCATTCAACGCAAATGGAAACAGCAGATAGATGCAAATCAAACCACATCCAAGTCGATTTGCCCCAGATTCAGCTTGCCAGTGTAGTCACAGTCTAAGATAAGCTGCAATTGTCTATTTGTCTCTAGAGAAATGAGGAATTACTTGTTAAAACTTGTGACCATAATGACAACTTTTTCTAAAAGCAACTTGGCTTTCCCTGCCCCCCCCTTGATGGTACTGCTATTTACAGCCCTTTTGCATTCCTGATCTGCTTTGTTAATGAGAGGTGTGGGAAAGTCCATCCATTTCCAGTTGAATAGGACTGGCAGGTATTTAATTACAAAGACAATTGATGCAGAAAAAGTTTTCCCAAATGATACAGGATGGTTTCACTGGATCACAAGGAGAATCCTTCAAACTACACTCCCCCCTTCTTTCAGTGATTGATACCAAATGCTCCTGATAAGGATCAGAATGTAATTAAATCAGCACCTAATTCATTTCTCAACCGTGGTTTGGTTCTCATCAAGCATCGGCTGTGTCAGCCTGTAGGTAAGCAACACATTTATTCTGTTTATTTATAATTGTGGTCCACTCGGCCCCAAGGGCTCTGAAAAAAAGTGCTTAAGCATAGTCCAGATGGACTCATGCCCTCACAAAGCATTTACCCATCAGGAACAAGCTCATCCATTTGCAAACCATTCACAATGGAGTTTGGTGCAATTAAAAGGCCAAACAGAGCAAGAAAAGCAGCAGCAACTTGAATAAGTCCTACAGAAAATACACTATGCAGCAGGCTGATGAATAAGCAGGAAATTGCAGACACAATGCCTGACAGTGGACTTCCTCATGTGGCCAAGTCAGAGGGCCAATATATGACAACCCTTCCCCTCCCTTCACATAGACCTGGAAACAACAGAAATGAACCAAATGAACATGGCCTTGGATGGGTGACAGCAGCTGAATATTGGAGCTGATGAAGAGGTGCCCAAACACATTGCTGGCCTAAGGTCGTATGTCAATTCTGGTTCAGACTAGGGATGGGCAGGAAATGAAAAACAAAATGCTGTTTTATCATTTAGTTATATAACAAAACAAAACAAAACAAAGGAGGAAGCAGCATTTCATTATAGACCAAACGAAACGGTCGTTTTTCCATTGGAACAAACAATTTTGTTCTACCATTTTTGGGCTCCTGCCGATCTGTCAATGGATGGACCCCTTTAAACCTGGCCCAGTCGGTACCTGGGGGTCCCCCTGGTGCCAACTGGGCCAGGTTTAAGGGGCTCCAGCCATTGACAGCTTGGCAGGAGCCCTCTGAAAATGCTTGGGAGGGCAGCATGATCCTTGGAACTGCCCTCCTGACCGTTTTAGGAGTGCTCCTGTCGAGCTATCAATAGCTAGAACCCTTTAAAGCTGGCCAAGTAAGCACCAGGGTGCAGGATCCTTTCTTCTTTCTACTGCTGGACTCAGGACACTGTAGAACACACACAAGGGGAGTTGGTTGAAGGAGGATGAGAAAAGCAAAGCTTTCCAGGCAGCTTGATGAATGATTTATAATAATGGTTCCTCTTCTAGGTTTTAATTCTAGGTTTCATCCTCTGCAGGCAAGGATGAAGGTGCAGAAGGTCAATCAGTAGCCAAGCCATCCTAATCAGGCAAGGAGGCAAATGAGAGTGGGGGAAAGCCAACTCCCACTGCCTTGTATGGACCTAGAGGTGGGAAAAAGATTCCTTTTCATCCAAAGAGGTATGTGGCTTGCATCAATTCTTTGGGAAGAAATATATATGATAGGTGATGCGAAGATAGTTTTGAAGATGGAGGGAAAGGTCTGACAGAGCCAATAAGAAAGGTCCTTTACAGAGCCAATAAGAAAGAAAGGCACTCCAGCAGTGGAATATGCTGCCATGGTGGAATCTCTTTCTTTGGAGGTTTTTACGCAGAGGCTGGATGGCCATCTGTCGGAAATACTGTGATGGTGGGGGTTTCTGCATGGCAGAGGGGTTCAACTAGATAACCCTTGAGGTTTCTTCCAACCCTTTGATTCTATGGCTCGGTCTGAGAGATACCACACATAGGTTGGAAAAGTGACTTTTCTAGATTACCAGAATGTCCCAACCATCATAGTCAGTTGGGAGTTTCTGCAGCAACTATTCAGCTTGAGGGCATGTCTCATTGCATCCTATGAGCATCTAAAACTACAGAGCAGGACTGTTCACCAACTGGATTTCTGAACTAGCAGGAATTCTCTGGAAGTGTGTTTTATGGGTGAAGAATGCTGTTGCTCCCACCTCAGGATCCAGGGCTTCCTCAATCCCTTCCTAGAATGTAAGCTTGCAGGGACGTCTCTTCGCCATCATGCTCCAAGCCTGGAGAAATGCAAAGCAGTGCCAGACATCTCAGCAGTATACACTCTCTGTTGGGCCGTGGCTATGTTTATAGTAAGAATTATGTTGTGCTATTTCAGAGGATCAGGGGAGAAATACTTTTGTAAAGCAGCCAAGATATCCCCGTATGGTGCATGGCCAGGTTCTGCTGGTGCAAAGAGACCCCAAGCAGGAGTGTCTGCCCCACAGATGCTGAATAATACTGCATGCTTCTTTTCTCAGATCATTATGCCATTTGCTGACAAATAAAATTTCAGTGGAGCTGTATTGTTTTGATGTTTTCTGGGGTATGCTTCCCTTTTCTCTCAGCTGGCCATATTCCATACAACACACATACAGACCGGGGTGGGGGGCTTTGTAGTTGGGGCGCTCTTCCCACCCACCCCCTCCTGAAATTCTTAGAATATTCTTGTCAGCATAACCGTGCACGCACCTGAATTTAGGAAAGCCCTCCTTTTAAATGACTTCCACAAGGCCTCAGGTGATATTTCAATCTAAGTTGCACCAGAACTGCATTCTTCCTCTCTCTTGTTCATGTACAAAACATGGCCCTATTCAGCCATTCTCTTTCTGATTATCGATAGACGGGGCACTCTATCCCTGTTTCCAGTTTGTTTGCTCTTTTGCACATGCAAAGCAATGAGTTTGAACAGGATAACCTCCATGACATGTGGGGTGTTCATGGTTCTGAACTAACGAGGGACCTCTCAAAGTTACTGGAGGGTCCCCTTTTCAAATTCATCACGCTCCACATGTCAGAAACTGATGATACTGGAAAGAGAGGGGAAGGTGCTAGATTACCACCCTTTTTCCATAGTGACTTAAAACTGAGACAGAATACATGAATGATCACTCTTAAACTAGTTGTAAACAATACAAACCTTCAAGTATTATTACTTTTGTGATGTTCTAAGCTGCAGAATGTGCCAGTGTTGAAAATTACAGGTGGGTTTGTGATAAGAAGTCGACTGTCTGCTGGGATTCCAGACAGCCACCACCATTACCACCCTAGCTCAATGCCAGGACAAAATAACAATTGGCCTTGTCTATTATATTTGCTCATTTAGTGACTATAATTTAGGCATCTACTATATTTCATGGGGTTCATGCTGGCAAGTTGCTGTTTGGGGAGGCATGAAAACACATGCAGAAAGCTTCCTACTTTCCATGCTGTATGAGGATTTCTGGAATCCATAGTCTAAAAAAGTAATCCAAAAAAGATTTAAGCTCTGCATATCTTTTCACACTTGCACACAGCTATTGTTCCCGCAGGACCCTGCTGTTTTCCTAAGAGGAAGCAGGACTGTGCCAGATTCTTGTATTATGTAAACAGTGGCTCAGTAGAAAGCCTACCCCTTATCAGTGTCGTCTTTGGCAGAATAGTAAAGGAAATGGACAGAGCTCAGCGCACTTCGAGGAAAATAGATAGTATGCCTGAGTAAACTATGTTCATTATTTCCTAATATGGGCCACTTCAGATTACCTTCTCTCTCTCTCTCTCTCTCTCTCTCTCTCTCTTATTAAACACAGAAGCCAAAATATGTGAAATGCACTGGTAGAGATGTAAAGTGGGAATTAGAGATGGCCACGACACAAAAAAATGGTGTTGCATTTGTCGGTTGGTCGTTTAGGGGTCCGTTTTGGTTCGTTTTCATTTTCGTGAGGTTTTTTGCAAAAAAAAATCATTTCGTTTCGTTACGTAACAAAACAAAAAAAGAAAATGAAAACGAAAAATTGCTGTTTCGTTACCATTTAGCACAATTCAATGTATCTGCCGTAACGAAAACGAAGCGGTCGACAAAATTTTTCGTGTTTCGGGTCATTTCGTTTCATTTTGGAGTCAAAATTCATTTTTCATTTTGTTATGTAACAAAACGAAAAAATGAAAACGAAAATGAAAAATCGCTCATGTCGTGCCCATCTCTAGTGGGAATGCAATAATCAAGCAATAGTGCATCTCATATATGTATACATGAACTGTATCAATCATATATGTATACAGGAACTGTATCAATCAAGAATGCAATAATTCAGCCTGCATTGCAATAGTTACTTTGACCAGGAGGGGATGGACTAAATAACCACCAAAATCCCTTCCAACTCTACAATTCTTTCTCCAGTTAAAGGAACTTGTCATGATACCAGTTGTGATAAAATGAATCTTTTCTGGCTTCCCTAGTGTGAACTATGGGATTACTTGTATATCAGGTGGAATGGTACCAACAAACTGCTTTTGTTGATTTTTTTTAACCAAAGAAAAAGTTTCACATCTGCCACAAGTCCAACAAAAAAAAGCATGGAACAATAAAAAGAGGAATGGAAATTCGTTTATATAATGATACTGTAATTTCTTCCCTCCTACCCCCACCCAAGGCCAGCACAATGTATCTTTGATTCTGTCTGCGACAAGGTTTACAGGAGGAAACAAAAAGTGATGCACTTATATAAACTAAGATCTCACTGTTTACCTTGTTTTGCAGCTGGATTAAATGATGTGGAAGGCCACTCTGTGTGCAGTATTTGTAACCAGGAAATACTATCAGCTTTACTATGTGTTGTTTGTCACAAACAATCCCTCCCATTTCATCCTCTCTCACACCCATCAAGCCCTGGATACTGTTCTGCTGCTGAAATGAGGATTTATAGCTTTGGGATTCCAAACTGAGGCCAGAAACAGGCATCCAAGATAGGTCACGTCCGAGAAGGGAAATTCTTCACCAATGTGTGCATCTGAGTGTCATAGCACAAGCTTCTCTCACTTATGGGATTATTCAGGCTAGTTTGCCTTGTTTGGTGGTTGGTCTTCAGGACCTAAGCCTGGGATTCCTTTGAAATTTGATTTCACAAGTACAGAAAGACATCCTCAGTCACCAGTCTGCAGCATTAACTTGCTTTCAGCTCTAATTATGGGTTGTCTCTAATATCTGTTTCTGCCTTGAGAGGTTTTGAGCAGGCTTATGCTGCAGGGATTAAATCCATAGATATGCACTCTAAGGTAATCAATCTTCCATTTTGTTTAAAAGTCTCCTGAGCAACCTTTCTTTCACTCAGTGAAGTTCAGTGGTCATTTCAGTGGGGGACCCTGAGATTTTCCGAGAGCTCATCCGTGGAAAGAAGAAAAACAGAGGGCGAGCTTTGCTGAGAAACTGTGACCAACTCTTCTAATACCAATGCTTGGTTTATGTGTTATGTGTTGGTTTTAACACACTCTTGGGGGAGGAACAGGTTTGTTGACGGCTTTGCAACAAAAGTAGTATTCCTCTGGGAATGCATTTCTTTGATAAGCTGTTATATCCATGCAACCCGCTTTGATGAATCACAGAACAAAAACTAGCTGATCTGCAACTTGCAAAATCTTTGGTTCTGATTGTGAAGGTGATGTCATATTTGTTTCTGCCCTCGGTTTGTTCATATGAAGTTACAGTAGTGCCCAATGAGCATTACTTGGGAAGTCTTCTGCATGAATTATATCCCAGAATGCAGCTGGGAAGATTTTGTCATTTGGAGCAGCACTGTGGAATGATGGGTGGCCACTTGTTCATCACCTCCTTGGAGTCCCCTTGATCACCTTCAAAAGAAAAATGAAAGGCATCTCAAAAAAGAAAGGGGGGGAGAGAGAAGCCAGGTGGAAAGTAGAGCATTTTTGTTGCTTCAAATGATGTAAGCCCTGTTGGAGTTTGAAGTGCCACCAGTGTACACAATTTTAGACTAAAGTAGGGCTTCCTCTGAAATGAGCCAGGTGAGAGAGCTTATGCTGGTGGCCAGGGAGTACAGTGGTAGCGGCAGCAACAGCACTGCAGCAGTGTCCTTATAGGCTGATACTTCACGTCCCTCTCGCTGCAGTTCACGGTCCCGCTGGAGACCGGTTCGAAGGAACAGAACCTCATGTCCTTGTGGGGTCAATCCAAGTTTGAAGGAATGGAACCTCATGTCCTTGTGGGGTCAATCCGAGTTCACCCCGAGTTCCACGCCCCCTGAACTGCGCTCCAAGCGGGGTGAGAGATTCTGGTCCTGGAGCTCAGGAATCTTTTCAATCCGCTTCTCGATCTGCCCCCCAGGGGACGTGCGGTTCCTCTTAACCCGCATCAAGAAAATATTTGGTGTGATAATTTTTTTTTGTTGAGAAGGGGGGGAGGAACATCGGTATTTCGATGTATTGAACATTTCCCCCACTTATTGACCAAGATCCTTCCTCGTGTCAAGCCCCGCACACAGAGCACACACACAAACAGGATTCAGTTCTTTGCCAAGATCTTTAGTGGAAAGCCAGGCAAGTTCAAGTCTTTTGATACAATCAAGTGCCAGTTAAATAACAGAATCCAACTCCCAGCAATTACCAGTCCAAGTCAAAAC
>JAHTLZ010001919.1:201-13847 GCA_023846285.1 Phrynocephalus versicolor
TCCTTCCTTCCTTCCTTCCTTCCTTCCTTCCTTCCTTCCTTCCTTCCTTCCTTCCTTCCTTCCTTCCTTCATTCCTACAGCCAGCAAGGCAATAAAATTTCATCTCAACAGTTCTGTGTCCCAGTCTGATACAACTGTACAAAGTATTTATTAAGGTCCTAGACCAGTCGCCAAAACAGTGGTAGGGGATGTTTGAAATCACCAACTGAACTTAGAAAGAGAAAGCCAGTTCTGTTGATCCTGATTAAAGCACCAAGGCCAGATTAAGCCATCTAGGATTATAAGAACTGAAGGTATAGCTGGAGAAAAGTCTTGTTTTTATTATGCCATGAAATGAAATTATATCAGATGAATGGTAAATCACACAGGAGAGGTGTCGTTAATTCCCTTCCTTGCTTGCTAGCAGAGAAGGCTGAGAAGACAGTGAAATACTCTCTGTCCCACTGCCGTGTTCCCAAAATCCAGCACAAAGCCTTTAAATTATGAGGATACTGGATAGAACTATAAAGTGTGCTGCTTATGTAACACCCCCAGTGTGTATAAAGCGCCTTCTGGGCTTTGAGGAAAACATTCACTGAAATCTGGTTTCCTTTGCATTCATAATATTTTCTTTATCACAACGTTAGAATTGCAGGGCTGGAAAGGGACCCTATGGATAATTAGAACATAAGAAGAGCCATGCTGGATCAGGCCAAAGGCCCATCTAGTCCAGCTTCCTGGATATCACAGTTGGCCCCACCAAATGCCTTTGGGAGCGCACAAGACTGGATATCTAACTCCTGATACCACTCCCCTGCATCTGGCCCTTGAAGTACCCCGGTTATAAGCCTGGAGATGAGACATCTCCATTATGGCTTGTCACCTGTGATGGACTTTTCCTCCAGGAATCTGCCGCGGTGCGGATTCAATCGTTTTTGGAGGAACAGCGGCGCCTTGATCCTTGCCAGTCCGGCTTCAGGCCTGGCCGGGGTACCGAGACAGCTCTGGTCGCGCTGCAAGATGACCTTATCCGGGCGGCCGACAGGGGTTGCTCTACCCTGTTGGTCCTCCTGGATCTGTCAGCGGCCTTTGATACCGTCGACCACGGTATCCTACTGGACCGGCTCCTGGAGGTGGGGATCGGGGGCACTGTTCGCAGTTGGCTCCGGTCCTTCCTCCAGGACCGGCCCCAGTACGTGCAGCATGGGGGAGAGTTGTCGGCCCCGTGGACACTCCCGTGTGGGGTTCCGCAGGGCTCGTCTCTCTCCCCCATGCTGTTTAACATCTATGTAAGGCCGTTGGCGGGGGTCATCAGGAGATTTGGGCTGCGTTGTCATCAGTACGCTGATGACACGCAGCTCTATCTCTGTTTTTCCACCTCTGCAGTGGAAGCTGTCCGGTCCCTCGACCAGTGTCTGGAGGCGGTCATGGCCTGGACCAGGGCCAACAGGCTCAAACTCAACCCTGAGAAGACCGAGGTGATGTTCTTTGGGAGCTCCCCGTCTGGGTACGGGGGCCCTCTCCCCAGCCTGGAGGGTGTTTCCCTCCAACTGGCGGAGAGGGTTCGGAATCTGGGCGTGATCCTGGACCCGGCCTTGTCCCTGGACGCCCAGGTGACGGCCGTGGCCAGGACCGCGTTTTTTCATCTTCGCCAGATCGCCCAGATCCGCCCTTACCTAGACGGGGACTCCCTGAGAACAGTGGTGCAGGCGCTGGTGATCTCGAGGCTGGACTACTGCAACGCTCTCTACATGGGGTTGCCTTTGACTCTCCTCCGGCGACTGCAGCGGGTGCAAAATGCAGCGGCCAGACTGGTGGCGGGTGCGCGTCGCTTCGACCGCATCACCCCGGTGCTGGCCCGGCTGCATTGGCTACCCGTTGCCTCCCGGATCAGATTCAAAGTCCTGGTTTTAGTTTATAAAACCCTCCATGGCCTGGGTCCGGACTACCTGGCGGAGCGGATCGTCCAGCGGTCAACATCGGCCCGACCGGTTCGGCAGGCGCGAGCGCACTCGCTACAGGTTCCATCCCCCCGAGAAGCCAGGCGTTCTTCCACCCGGAACCGGGCTTTCTCGGTGGCTGCTCCATCCTTATGGAACTCCCTACCTAGTGAAGTGCGCTCAGCAGAGTCCCTGCTGGCCTTTCGTAAAGCGGTGAAGACCATCCTATTCCGCGAGGCCTTTGGTGACCTAGCTTAGCCTTTTTTTTTTTTTTTTTTTTTATAATATCCGCCATCGATAATTCGCTGAATTTGCTAGCAGCGGCGAGTCCAGAACTCAAGGGTGCGCTTCGCCTCTGCTTGTAGTATGTTTATTTTAACTCATGCTTGGTGTGTAGGTTTTGTATTTTTCTGTTATTGTTTTGTATTGTTTTCCTATTTGTATTGCTGACTTGTTTAGCCATGTTCGCCGCCCAGAGTTCCCTTTGGGAAGATGGGCGGGATATAAATGCAACAATAAATAAATAAATAAATAAATAAATCCCATTTTGAAGGCATCCAGGCCAGATGCCATCACCACCTCCTGTGGTCAGGAGTTCCACAGACTAACAACGTGCTCGGTAAAGGAGTATTTTCTTTTGTCTATTCTCACTCTCCCAGCCCTCAATTTGAGTGGCTGTCCCCTAGTTCTGGCATTTTGTGAAAGGGAGAAGAGTGTCCCTCTATCCCAGTTTTGCCGAATCTATTGCACGGGTGGAAAACGTGGCACTCGGAGCCCTTTCCATGCGCAGCTGTCATCACCCCTTCACAGCCACCTGCATTCAGGTTAAATTGCTGTATTGGCAAATTGCGAAAAATTAGTGGTTTTTAAATCGCAGTTTGGGCCCTCCGTCTCTAAACGGTTCACCATCACTGCTCTATCCATTTGACTGCTTAACCCTACATAATTAACCCTGCAATATTTTGTATGTCTCAATCATATCCCCCCCCAGCCACCTTTTTTTCCAGATTGAAGAGCCCCAAATGCTGTAGCCTTTCCTCAGAAGGGAGGTCCCCCCGCCCAGTAATCATTTTAGTCGTTCTCTTCTGCACCTTTTCCAGTTCCACTGCAGTTTTTTTGAGATGCAGTAACCAGAATTGTACACAATACTCCAGGTGTTACCTTTACACCTTACTATCATTTTGTATAATGGCATTGTAATGTTGGCGTTGGCGGTTTTATTTTCATTCCCCTTTTTGATTGGCCTTCTTCACTGCTGCCACACATTGGGTAGACAGACACCTTCATGGAGATGTCCACCAGCGCACCACAATCTCTTTCCTGATCCATCACGGATAACTCAGAACCCATGAGTAGATAGATAAAGTTTGGATTTTTTGCCCCGATGTGCATTACTTTACATTTGGCTACATTAAAACACATTTGCCCTTTCGCAGCCCATTCCCCCAGTTTGGAGATATCCTTCTGGAGCTCTTCACAATCTTCTCTGGCCTTCATCACCCGGGAAAGTTTTGTGTCATCTGCAAACTTGGCCACCTCACTGCTTATCCCTGTCCCCAGGTCATTTATGAACAGATTGATAAGCACTGGTTTCAGGACAGATCCCTGGGGCACACCGCTTTTCACCTCTCTCCATTGTGAAAATTGCCCATTGAGACCTACTCTTTGTTTCCTGGATCTCAAGCAGTTCTCAATCCATAAGAGGACCTGTCCTCTTATCCCCTGACTGTGCAATCTTCTCAGCAGCCAAAATTTTCGCAGTCTGTTGGCTTTCCCCTGAGATTCAGTTTAAAAGCTGCTCTGCCACCTTTTTTTCTGTATTACATGCCAGCAGTCTGGTTCCATCTTTGTTCAAGTGAAGCCCTTCCATCTTGTGCAGGCTCGGCTTGTCCCAAAGCGTTCCCCAGTGCCTAATGAATCTAAACCCCTCCTTCTGGCACCACCTTCTCATCCATGCATTGAGACCCCTGACTGTGTGGCAGCATTTTCCGACATCATTGGTGCCAACATGCACCACCACTGCTACCTGGTCCCCAGCCCTCTCTACCAGCCTATCCAGATGAGAGGTGATGTCCAAAACCTTTAGACCAGGCAGACAAGCCTCTGTGTGGTCCTCACATCTGTCACAGAGCCCCCCATATCAAATTGCCTACTATCAGAAACCCCCTTCCCACCTCCCCTCGAGAATATGTCTGTGAAGATTCTCCGTCATCCAGGTGAGTTTATCTGGAAGTTGAGTCATGGCAACTGGACTTCTTTTTCTTGAGAGAAAAACAGCTTCATCAGTCTCCCCTCAAGGAGTGTCCTCAGTGTGACTGGATACTGGCCCACCTCCTGAAAGGGGGGTCCTTCACTATGGGGTGGGTTCCCTCTTGTTCAGAAGGATGTCCTCCAGCCTGGAGACTTCCACGCTGAGCAGCCGGTGGATGCCTGAAGGTCCCTGGAAGTCCCACTATGGTCCCTCCTCTCCCTGCCTCTGCTTCTCCAGGCCCGCAACCAAGGCATCAAGGGAGCGAACCCGTTCCCTGAGCTCTTGGGGTTCCTTGCAGCGAGGACATACCCACGACTTTTGCCCAAGTGGCAAATAATCACGCACATAGCACTCAGTGGAAAACACTGGATAGCCCCCACACCCCTGCTGTCTGTCTGTCTGACTGCATGCTGGAGGTTATGGAGAGGTTTGTGAACCCTCTTTGGAGGGGAAGTTGTAGTATCTGGGGGCCTGGCTTCAAGAAGGCCTGGCTTTTCTTTTCTTCCTTAGCAGTGCTGTTCAATATCTTTATTAATGACTTTGAGGAAGGAATAGAGAGTATGCTAATTAAATTTGCAGATGATACCAAATTGGGAGGGGGGAGGGGCTGCTAATTCCCTAGAGGATAGGATGAAAATCCAAAAAGACCTTGACAGACTAGAGTGCTGGGCCAAAGCTAACGGAATGGATTTCAACAGAGGGAAATGTAGGGTACTACATTTAGGTAAAAAAAATGAATTGCACAAATATAAGATGGGGGATACTTGGCTGGAGGATAGTACCTGTAAAAGGGATCAGGGAGTCTTGGTGGACCACAAATTAAACATGAGTTAGCAGTGTGATGCGGCAGCCAGGAAAGCCAATGCGATTCTTGGTTGTATCAACAGAACCATTGTGTCTAGATCAAGGAAAGTGATAGTACCACTCCATTCTGCTCTTGTCAGACCCCACCTGGAGTACTGTGTCCAGTTCTGTGCACCACAATTTTTTAAAAAATACATTTTATTAAATTTTAAACTACATACAAACAAAATAGAAACAAAATAACAAGCAACAATTAACAATACAAGTGTACCCCCACCCCCCGGGACCATCCATGAGTTCTTCTTTGTTACTCTGTCTTCTGTTGTTCTAGTAATCTTCTTCAAGTCCTCTTCTCCAGAATTGTCGTGAAGTGTTCGTTGGCTCTTTCCCCTTCCCTTCAAGTAATACATAGTCTATAAATTTTCCCCAGATATCATAAAAAAAAATCTTTTTTCATTTCTCCTCGTTTAACTTTTAGACTACAGGACAATTTATCGTTTATAGCTATATCCCAAAGTTCGTTGTACCAATCTTCCATCTTAAATTCTAGTTTTGACTTCCAATTTCTTGCTATAATTAATCTGGCAGCTGTCATAAGATTTGCTATTAGCTCCTTTGTTGTAACATCATAATCTTTACTAGTTAACAATGATAATAATGCTATCTCTGGATTACAGTCTATATCTAGCTTAACCATGTTACTTAGCTCTAAAAGAACCTTTTTCCAAAACTTTTGAACTATTTCACATTCCCACCAAAGATGCATATATGTACCTATCTTTTTTTCACATTTCCAGCATATCTTAGAGTAATCAGGATTCATTCTCTTCAGTCTAATTGGTGTTAAATGCCATCTAGAAACCAGTTTAAAATAATTTTCTTTTATCCTGATCGATAATGATCTCAAAATTCTCATATTCCAAATTTTCACCCAGTCTTCTTTCTTTATCTCTACATTAAGATCTTGATTCCAGACCTCTCTCAGAGAATCTAACTCCTTCATTTCCAATGAGTCCCCTAATATAGTGTATATTTTATGTATGATTCCTTTCTCTATATTCTCCTGATCAGATTCTAGTGATAGTAAGAACTGTTCAAATTTTGTACACTCTCTAATTTGACCGTTTCTTCTGACCCAGTCCTTTGTCCATTTTCCTAACTGAATGTAATTTAACCATGTTAGGTCTAGATTGCAGGATAATTTTTATGTCGTGAGTTGATCTAATTTTGGCCATCCAATCTTTTAATCTAGCTATTTTCTTAGCTTTAAATAACTCTAAATAATGTGTCGAATTTGTAGGAAAATTTTCCAGGTCTGTAACTAAACCTAGTGGGGAGCCCTTCGGTGACAAAAATTTTCTATATGTTCTCCATGTGGTCGTTAAGCCATTCAGAAAGGGATTGTCAATCTTTACTTTGTTTTTAAAATCAGTAAATAGAAATTTATTTATTTCCCCCTTTATATCCGATGACTCTTGCTCCCACCATATTAACTTCTCCGGTTTGAATATAATTTCCCCCAAACAACTAATTTGATTGGCTATATAATAATTTCTTATATTGGGTATACCTATTCCTCCTTCTTTTTGGGATCTGTACCACAAACTTTTATTTATTCTTGGTTTTTCCCCCGCATTGCAGTACCTATTTATCATGTCTTGAAGAATTTTAAGTTCCTTTTCTAGAAATTGAACGGGTAGCATTTTAAAAATAAAATTGATTTTGGGAAGTATTTTCATTTTTACCAATGCTATTCTACCAAACCACGATAAATTCAGTTTAGAATAAGTTAGTAATTTATTTTTCATCTCTTCTTTTAATTTTGAAATATTTTTTTCTTTAGTTTTAGTAAACTCTTTATAAAATTCTAATCCTAGATATTTAATACTTTTTCCAGGTTTAAGTCCAAATTTTTCAATTATCTTAAGGTCTTCTCTTCCGTAATTAAACAATAAACTTTCTGATTTTTGCCAGTTTACACATAATCTGGTTATTTCCCCAAATTCTTCTAGATGAGTTTTTACTCTTTGAATGCTCTCTATTGGGTCTAAAATAGTCAATAGAGCATCATCTGCAAATAGACTGATTTTAGTTGCCCCATCTTTCCCTATACCTTTAATGGATTCATCATCCCTTATAGCATTTGCCAGGAGTTCTATAACGATACAAAAGAGGACTGGAGAAAGAGGACATCCTTGTCTAGTTCCCCGGCTTAGGGTAATTTGTTCAGTCATTCCGTCATTAACTATTATTGAGGAAGTACCCTCTGAGTATAATTGATTTATTACTCCTAAAAAGAGTTTCCCAAATCCCCATTTTTCTAGCAGAATTTTTAATGTGGACCATTGAATGCAATCAAAAGCTTTAAAAAGGTCTAAAGATAACATGCCTGCTTTGTCAGACCCCACCTGGAGTACTGTGTCCAGTTCTGTGCGCCTCAATTTAAAAAGGATGTTGACAACCTTGAGCGGGTGCAGAGGAGGTTGTCAAGTGGGTTGACCAGGATGGTTGAGGGTCTGGAGGAAATGTCTTATGAGGAACGGCTTAGGGAACTGGGAATATTTAGCCTTTCAAAAAGAAGACTGAGAGGGGATATGATAGCTATGTTTAAACATTTGAAAGGATGTCATATTGAAGAGGGAACAGGTTTGTTTTCCATGGCTTCAGAGACTAGGACTCGGGGCAATGGTTTCAAACGACAGGAAAAGAGATTCCATTTGAACATTGGGAAGAACTTCATGACAGTTAGAGCTATACGTCAGTGGAAGATGCTGCCACAGAGGGTTGAGGGGTCTCCTTCTTTGGAGGTTTTTAAACAGAAGCTGGATGACCATCTGTGGGAAATATTGTGATGGGGGTTCCTACATGGCAGGGGGTTAGACTGGATGGCCCTTGAGGTCTCTTCCAACTCTACGATTCTATGATTCTAGCACTTATCTTTCCCTTTGGCCTCCCCAGTGAACTCCACCGGGAAACTCCTGCTTGCTCTCCCTGGTCGCTCTCCCTGGTCGCTCGCTCCCTGGCTCTGCCGCGGCTTTAATCCCTCGGCTGTGCTCTGCTTGGAGTGAGGAACCAAAAGCTACAAAACGCCAAAATGTCAAATCCAGCCCCTCTCAAGGAGGCCCCGTGAGAAGCGAACTCCCAACCGCTCTGAAGTTACTTTTCATCTTGCCCTGATGGCAGTTCTGCCCATGATTTGATCGCCTATGGCCATTTCCTACCGTTAGACCAGTGCTCCCCAACCTGGGTTTCCCAGATATTCTTGGAGTACAACTCCAAGAAATCCTGGGTTCTCTGTGAGTTTTAGTCCAAGAACACCTGGGGAGCCCAGGTTGTGGACCACTTCCAGAAGGGAGGGGGGCTTTTTGTCTCCCAAGAGCACCCAAATGCTCACAGACCTGGAGGTGGGTGTCATTTCTTCCAGGCGATTAGCGGAGATGGAGAATAGCATGGAAGAAGGTTTTCATCAGGAGTGGGGTGGTGGTGTAGCTGACCAGATGTTGTTGGCTTGGCACTACCTGTCAGCCCTAGAACGGCATTGTTGGGGTTGGAGGTGAAAGAAACACGAACTGGAGGCATTTCAGCCCCTCAGTGCCTCGGATGCCACATTTTCCTCACTCTTGGATGTTGCAAGTCATCCCAGCGAGGGAGAAATATCCCGCAGAGTGTTCCATCATTCAAAAATAAAAATAGAACCTAGCTTCTAAGATGGCCTTTCTTCCTCCTGCGTTTCATCCAAAGTTAAACCTACCCGGGCTACCTTCAACGGACCTCCTTTACTTGAAGAGTCTCCAAAATGATCTCCAGCCTTAACAGCACAGACTTTCTGTGCATTTCTTGACTTTTCCTCTTTGAAAAGAAACTGTGAGCCTACCATTAGAGACAGTTGGGGATTTCATTGGGACCGGGTCCATTCTGGAGACCAAAATGGAGTTGCAAGTCTTGATGGACTTCCTTGTTCATGGCAAAGCTAGGGGCCATTCAAGGTACAATCTAACATTCTTCTTCGTGGACTCTGTGAATCCACACTATGGGTCTTCACGCCTGCGCGCCTGAGTTACCGGTCTTTCCAAAGCTCAAGGCGTATAAGACCCTCCCCTCCATGCGCATGCTCACCCATCTCCCGCCTTGCTGACTCAGTTCCTTTTTGCCGCAGCTGAGCGAGGTCGCATATCTCCAAGCTCCTGCATTTAATAAGGAAAATGAAACCGTTTAATTCAGTTTTAATTTTATTATTTTATTATTTTATTCATTTTCCTCCCAAGTTTCCCCTCCCCTCCAAAGTTCTTCTTTAAACTTTTCTTTCCGGGCTCCCGCCCCTAGGGCGGAGGGGTGGATAACCCCCCCTCCCCGTAGTTGCGGGCGCGCCAGCATTTTATGGCCACGGCAGCACTTTTTAAACAGTGCGAGGCCTGTTCAAAATGAATTCCTTTGGCCGACAGACACAGTCGATGCCTATATTGTCTTGGTGAGGCTCACCAAACGGCCATTTGCCCACATTGCAAAAAGCTCACCAAGCCAGCCCTTAAACACCGCCTGCAACGGTTAAGGGCATATCTCTGGGGAAAATCCCTCAAACCGATGGAAACCCATTCGGAAGCATCAATGCCCTCCACTTCCTCAAAATCAAAGTCTTCCAATAAAGACAAGACAATGGAAAAAAGGAAGAAAAAACACCTCCAGGAAGCTCCGATTCCGGAGAAAAGATCAAAGGACTTGGCTTCCGATGTGTGAATAACGGTGGCAGCGCCGAATCCTCCCGCGCTCATGTCATCCGAGTCGCGCGGCGTAGAGGGGGTTCTGACCTCAGCGCAGGATGGCGCCCAATCTCCTGATGCCAGGAATGAACAATGGTCCCATGCCTTCGAAAATCAGGCGACGGGTACCCGTGAACCCCCTCATAGCCCTATGATCTTATCGGGCTTACCGCCAGGCCAACTTGTCCATGACACGGACATGGCCACTCTCAGCTATAATCCGTTATCGCACCTACAAAATCTGCAAGCTGCAGCCTCTACTTCTGCTCTCCAGCACTCAGACATGGAAGAGCATGAGATGGAACCACCCAGACGCCCGGACGGGCAAAGATCACCCACCATGAGACCAGCCTTAGAGGACAAAGTGGTCCATGATGTCGGGCAACACCCTAAGGTGCAGCACCCGCAAGCATCCCCAACCAGAGGCAGGAAACGGGCAAGGGCAGAAACTCAAGGTACCACCTCCTCCTCCTCGCCCTCCCCTAGACGTCATAACACATGACGTCGACAGGGCAGGAGTCATAGACGTCATGAGTCATCTGCCTCATCTTCTTCTACACGGCGTCATAAGAGCAAACGCCAGGCCAAGAAGAAACGATGTCATGCGTGCATGGTGTCTAGTTCATCCGACACAGACTCCTCTACCACATCTTCTTCCGCCTCACCCAAACGTAGAAGGCATAGGTGTACTACGAAGCCAAGAGGTCAGCGCCCTCTGGCACCTAACAATGATACCATCCCAGCTGCAGGCTTCCCCTTTCAGTACCCGCAGGTACCTTCCAACGTCACACCACAATCAGTGACTCCTCGGGTACCACAACCCCAGTTGCCAGATTCACCAGCCACCATGGATCGCCCAATAACAGAGGCTTCCGACACGGGAGCAGTGTCACAATCCTCCCACGGGTCCACTATCTCAAATTCAAAACACTCTGAGACTGATATACAGGAAAAACCATCTTCCACATCTATAGAAGATTTTAAAAACTATGCACAGATGGTGCATAAGATTGCACAGGTCATGGGACTCCAAGTGCAACTTCCAGCAGCCAGTGATGCATGTAAGTTCTTCGGCCACTTACACAAAACCAGGGCACCTCCGTTGAGAATGGGATTCATCCCTTCCATGCTGGACAAAGCCAAAGAAGCCTAGGCCAAACCTTCTTCCAATCCCTTGATGCCAAGGAGGATTGACAGCCTTTACAAGACACATTGTGATGGCACAGACTTCCTCATGAAGAACCCCCTACCCAACTTGGTGATAGTGGATGCCACACAAAACAGAGGGAAGTTACATTCCAATACTACCCCGAGCAATAAGGAAGCTCAGAAGTTAGATCTTATTGGCAGGCGTCATTATTCCCTAGCCTCATTCTCTTTGAGAGCGCTGAACTATCTATGTGCCATGGAGGCTTATACACATCACCTCCTGCTTACTTTTCCTGAATTCATACAACATCTTCCGGAAGAGCAAAAGGCCAAAGCGCAGGCCTCATACGCGGAGGTTCTGTCCCTGATAGATTACCAGATTATAACCTCCCTCCACATCACAGATGCAGCCTCTAAACAACTGACGACTGCTATACACCTCCGTCGTCACGCCTGGCTCAGAACTGCCAACATCACAGACGATGCCAGGAACCGTATAGAAGATTTCCCATTTGATGGAGAAGGACTCTTTGCAACCTCCACAGATGCCTCACTGGACAATATCCAAAAAATGAGAAAAGCGGCCAAATCCTATACATATCAGGGAAACTCTTCACAATCATCTTCCAGACCTCCAGCGTCTTCCTGGAGAAGGCAATATACACCGCCCCACCAAAGAACCCAGGGACGATACAGGCCGCAATACCACCAGTCTCCATACCAACGCCCGACACCACAGCCAAGACAACGGCAGCAACAACAAGCCAGGAGGTTCGACCGCAACCAAAAGCAGTTGTCCTGACCCGGCTCCTTCACACCAGGATATCCGGCTCAATCCCTTCCTACCGACCTGGCAAAGCATCATGACAGATGCATGGGTATTGTCAATTATCGAAAGGGGATACCGAATTCAATTTCACCATCGGCCCCCACTGGGAAGAGTCATCTCCACACCACCCTCCCAAGTACTAAGGGAGGAAGTCGCAGCTCTAATAAAGAAACAAGCTATAGAGCTAGTACCATCAGGAGATCAGTTAGGCTTCTACTCTTGATACTTCATGATACCCAAAAAAGACGAAGGCATTCGCCCTATTCTAGGCCCTTACTTCACGAGGCGCGGCGCTCTGCAGCGATATTGCCTTTGATTTGAATTTGGAGGCGGTCACATGGCGGTCACGTGTTCTCGCTTCGCTCCCGCCCCTGTTTCTCAGTACTCACGAGCTGCAGTTTTAGGACCGATTCGAGCACAACCTCACGTGCTCCCTTCGCATTCGCATGCCACTTTTCAACGTTCGTTATTTCCCATCCGTCCTTTTAAAAAATTCCTACCGATGGCGTATTGATGCATCAATACTGGACTGTCAGTTGCAATGGCTCTACTGATTTCAACTGTTTCCTGGCATCATTGGCAGCCCCCCCCGCCGCTGCCGCCGCTACTCGGGGGGAGCCCCGCATGGCACAGCTGCCCGCCCTCCGCCGCTTGCACGCTGCCTGCCCCGGGTGCCCTGCTCTGGCCGGGCAAGGCGGCGGCAGCTCCTCCTGCTCCCGCCGCCCCCGCCACCACCACCGCTACTCGAGCGAGGAATTAACAGCGCAAAGCGATGAAACGATATAGCGATGCATCGATATCCCTGTTTGAATATTTTTTTAAAAAACTTTAAATAAAAGCCAAAAACCGAGACCACACGTCACGTTGGGAGCGAAGCAAGATGCGAAGCAAAAAGATTCCCGGCAGCAGCCAGGGGCACCACTCGCCCCGGTTGGAGCATGGTTAAGGGGGAGAGGTCGGGGCGACACCGAAGCTAAAATGGAGGGGCGTGCGGACTAAAACGATCGATTCGGACAGAAAAAAAGGCTAGCCACGAAGCGAGCGGCTCGTGAAGTAACGGCCCTAGACCTTCGAAAACTAAACATTTTTATTCAAAAAAAGAAATTTCGCATGGCCACACTAGGCACCATCATACCCATGCTACAAAAAGGAGACTGGTTTGTGGTACTCGATCTACAAGATGCATACTTCCATCTTTCCATAGTCCCCCAAGACCGGAAATATCTCCGCTTCTGCATGGGAGGTTCCACTTACCAGCTCAAAGCCCTGCCCTTTGGTCTCTCCTCCTCCCCACGGGTGTTTACAAAGTGCATGGCACTGGTGGTGGCCTTCCTCAGGCTCCAGGGAGTCCAGGTCTTCCCATATTTAGATGACTGGCTCCTGGTTGCGCCTACACAACAAAAGGCAGAGAAGGACAGAGACATCACCATAGAGCTCCTGGCATCGTTAGGACTTCAACTCAACAGAAAGAAGTCCACCCTCTCTCCATGCCGGTCAGTGCAATACATAGGAGCACTCCTGAACGCCCAAAAGGCAAAGGCATACTTGGCTCCAGACCGCCCAAGAAAATCAAACAGGCGCTGAAGCCGTTTCAAACCTACACCAAGGTGTCGGCACTTCAAGCCCAACGCCTTTTAGGTCTGATGGCCTCCACGACAGCCATCTTACCCCACGCCAGACTCCGCATGAGACCACTGCAGGCATGGCTATTGACCAGATTTTGCCCTCATTGCGACAACCTCGCAAAACGGCTCAGGGTCACCTCCTCCCTTCTCACCAGTCTGAGGTGGTGGAAGTCCTCCCGCCACCTCAAAGTGGGACGACCCTTCCAGCAACGCTATCCAGCCATCCATCCAGGTAACGACGGATGCCAGTACCACCGGCTGGGGCGCCACATGCACCCACCTCTCTATCCACCACCGATGGACACCCAAGAG
>JAHTLZ010001920.1:0-14441 GCA_023846285.1 Phrynocephalus versicolor
TTTACCACACGGAAAAGTTTTGTGTCATCTGCAAACTTGGCCACCTCACTGTTTATCCCTGTCTCCAGGTCATTTATGAACAGACTGAAAAGCACCGGTCCCAGGACCGAGCCCTGGGGCACACCGCTTTTCACTTCTCTCCATTGCGAAAATTTCCCATTGACACCTACTCTTTGTTTCCGGGATTTCAACCAGTTCTCAATCCATAAGAGGACCTGCCCTCTTATCCCCTGACTGTGCAATTTTCTCAGCAGCCTTTGGTGAGGGACTGTGTCAAAAGCTTTTTGAAAATCCAGATAGACTATATCAACCGGTTCACCCAAATCCATGTGCCTGTTGACCTTTTCAAAAAATTCTAAGAGGTTTGTCAGACAAGATTTACCCTTACAGAAGCCATGCTGATTTTCTCTCAGCAAGGTTTGTTCTTTTATGTGTTTTAAGATTTTCTCTTGGATGAGGCTTTCCACCATCCTCCCTGGGACAGATGTAAGGCTAACCGGCCTGTAGTTTCCCGGGTCCCCCCTCCTTCCTTTTTTAAAAATTGGTGTGACATCTGCTATCCTCCAGTCCTCCGGCACTGTGGCCGTTTTAAGAGACAAGTTGCATATAACCGTTAAGAGATCTGCTATTTCATTTCTCAGTTCCCTAATAACCCTTGGGTGGATGCCATCTGGGCCTGGTGACTTGTCAATCCTCAATTTATCAATTAGTCCTAAAACCTCCTCTCTTTTAACCTGTATTTGATTTAATTCTTTAGTCAAGAGGGGCGGCTGAGGCAGCGGAATCTGCTCAAGGTTCTACTCTCTTAAAAAGAGAGTAGAAGTAAACCACACCTCAAAATATTTTCGAGAGCAATTGCAGACCATACCTAGAACAGAACCATTGAGTTTAGAAAACTGTTGACTCACCATCAACAGTTGATTCAGTGACTACTCTGTTTGGGACTTACGCCAGCATAAATATTACCCATTCTTACATTATTTCATGAAAGAAACATCATGGTGTTCTCATTAGAACAAAAAGATGTTACCGGTAACCTTACTGGTGGCATGTTGCTTCCAAGGACTTGTCCTCTGAAGAAGCATAAAGAAATTCTGACAGACTGGAGTCTCTTCTGTTCCTTCCTGATAACAACAATTATGCACAGAGTCCCCATGGGTCACATTTATTGCTTGTTACTTTTTTCTTAATCAGCTATAACTATTCAGGCATTGCTGCAAAAGGATAATGTGAAGGTTCCAACTGTCCTTCTATCCTGCATTTAAAAAATAATGACCGTAATAATCATATAAAGGTTATACAAAATGATTCCTGGAGTTACCTTACCTTTATGCTGTTTTCTTCAGTGCTGGTTCAGGTCAGACTGTTAAGATATAAATCCTCAGAGATGCTTCTTCTGTTTGCACTTTCAAAAGTCTATCAGCTACAGATTTAAAAAGAGAGTAGAAGTCTTTGTAAAGACATGATAAACAGTCTATTGGAAGCTGAAGTTGCCTCTAAGGCAAGAACAGTGTCACTGTGCAGGTGGTGCCAAGGAGATTTCCTGGCCACCATGGCAGCACTGGCTGGTTGGCAATGTTGCTTTCGCCAACACTGATAAGCAGGTGAGGCTGCTCCAATCCCAGTTTTCTTAATCGTGATTGAAAGGCTTTCAGTACTGGCCAGCCAGTAGGCTGGTGACTGCTCTGTGTCCCGGTTTAATGCAAGCAATTGCATGAAAGCAGGACATGTAAAAGAGGCATTTTTTCACACACTCTTATTGTGGGTTATCTGAATATTATAGTTCCTGTCCTGTTTTCACCAGAAACAGCATAGTGGCTATTGCCAAGCAAATCTGAGAATGTGATAGTCCTTAAATAGTGCCTAATTTTCTTAACTTTTAAATAGCATGAACTTGTTAGGGTATCGAGGACTGTCAGCTCCAAAGTTGCATTTTATTCAAGGAAAGAAATAATCTGCCTAACCAAACTGAAGTGGAAGGGAGGTAGCAGTGCTTGGTAAAATATCAAGATAGGCAAGTGAAGGTGATTCTCAGAACTGGTAACCTAGCTTCCATAAATACAATCAGGCAAGTCATGAGAAGGATTTTGTTCCCAGTAATGAAAAACATGTACCCAATTGGCTTGGAGAAATGGGACAGATATATGTAGCAGTTTACATCATGAGTTAATGACATTCTTAAAGAATAGTTGCTTGGTTCAGTACAGGAATGGATGATGATGCAAAATCAGGTTTGCACTATAGCAGTGAGGTTGTTGGGTTGATAGGAAGAACAGTACCTCTGTGAGAGCAACCTATAACAAAATAAACAATAAATCTGGAAATCCAGCGATGGAATCCATATTTGAAGAGGCATCTGATCGATAATAAATTGCAAATTCTGTCCATAGGGACTGAATTTAGCCAGCTGTTCAGAATGATTAGCCAAAGTTACTGGAGTAATACAAAATGTGGCTACTTCAAGTAGCTGAATCTTTTCTTCCTATATAAATTTCTCTCTTTGAAGAGTATATACTCTTCGAAGAGAGAATTTATAGTACAGATTTTAATATTAAAATTGTTTAATTTTTAGTTGGAAGTTTACTCACATAATGAAAATGAGCCCAATAATATTGGCCAAAGACGTCTGGGGCAATTCAACCAATGGAACTGCTCCCTTCCCACCTCTTGCTACATCCACTTATACATTCTCAAAATTTGCTTTGGAAGTCTGGGAAATTCCCCTAGAATCTGTTTTCACACAGTGTATGGTGCTGCAACTGGGATAAGAATAACCTTTACTTGCTTAAATCAGTGTGACAATGTCCAAAGTCTTCCTGCTTAGCATAGTAAATCACATGGGAATAGGCCTGTTGAATTTATAAGGGACTTGGTGAGTCATCTCCTCCATAAATTTCATTGATCCAGAGGTGCCTATGTTACCTGTGACTTTACCACAGTAAGTCAGTCATAATTACAATAGGCTTAATAATAAGTATGGCAGAGATGACTCACTAAATTCAATGTACCTACTCTACTGTGATTTACTACTTGAATGTTCAAGCTAATCTATATATTTGTCTGTGCTTTTTCCAGAAGTCATATGAAATATTTTTACAGAACATCTACAGTCATATACATGGTGTTCATACTAAAGTGCGAAAGTGTGTTTCCTGGGAGGAATAAGGTGGTATGTAACCCAGCAGAACTTTGTTTAGTGCCAAGCAAAATACTCAAATTGCACATGGGTATGAGACAGGAACAAAGTGGGGAATACTGACAGCAGATGGATGTTCTTGACTTTCATATCCACTTGACCACTTTAATGGCTTCAAAGAAAGGAA
This sequence comes from Phrynocephalus versicolor, assembly GCA_023846285.1. Taxonomy (NCBI): domain Eukaryota; kingdom Metazoa; phylum Chordata; class Lepidosauria; order Squamata; family Agamidae; genus Phrynocephalus; species Phrynocephalus versicolor. The sequence goes on from JAHTLZ010001920.1 coordinate 3,324, forward strand.
ACTATAAAAACTCCACTTGCCATTTTTAATATTACACAAAGATTCTATTGTCTGCAGGCAATAATGGAATTGTAGCTGGTTATCTTCATTTCTAGCAACTTCAAAATGCTTTTAGCACCCTAATAGACGTCACCCCTCCCTTGTCCTACAAACAGGAGCTAATAAGCTATACCTTTCTAGGAGAAAATTGCACTTCAGCTCTGATAGAAATAAGATTATTATAAACTTCCATAGTTTGCACTGTCAAAACCTATTCTCTTTCACTATTATATGGCTTGGGGAATATAGTTCTATCATTTTACATTTCAGAATACCCAGCTGATTTAAGCTAATATGCGATGCCTTTGATAAAATGTGAGCTCTGCCAGTGTGCACAGCAAATGACTGTAACCAGAACATTGCTCCCAAAAGTCTTTTCTGACAAAAGAGGGAAGTGAAAAGCATGAATTGTTCTGAGACTACAGGCCTGAGGGCTGATTCAGACTAGCCACTGATTAATCTGCCAGTTTTGGTTTCCTGTCTCAACTTTGCTTCGTGTTAAACTTTGAGATTTTTTTCAGGCTTCTGTTGACAATTTTTTTAAAAACAGAGTTTGCATTAATTTGTGTACATTTTCACAATATTAACATTTTCATATACAATTTTGTACATTCTTGCCTGCTGTTGTCTTAACAGCATGTTTATTTGGCTGTTAGAACAAGCATTACATGCATGTGTGCACCACTTCATCCTAAAAATACACTTTTGTTAAATTTTTGAACTGAACTCTGTTGCAAAATTAAGGAAAATTGTGAACTTTGAATTGTTTCTGTTTGTATGTTTGTATGTTGGTTCAAAAGTATAGAATGCAAATGCAAGTTAATCAACATTTGCCACACTCCTAATTCAGAAATATCTGCAAAATCAAACTGTGATTATCTGAGGCAGACCATAGAGAGAATTAACTGTAAAAAGTTACTTTACATAAATTTTGTTCAAAAGTGAAGACGTACCTACATGACTTAATGTGGGATAATTTATTTATTATTTTATTTATTTTTACATTTGTATACCGTGCCGATTTCCCAAAGGGAACTCTGGGCGGTTCACATAAATGTGGGATAAGATTTCTCCTTGTAATTGAATTTTTTTAAAACTATGGTATGATAATGAATATGGCCTCAGTAAACAGTGAAGGAGTTGTATTACATGGTTAATGTGATGATTCACATTGTCCCTTTTTTCATTTTTATTTTTAAAGCTGGGCTGTAACAATAACTGTGAGCAGTCCCTGGGTCCCCTTCATAAAGACACAATGTCTTACAGAAACAACCTAGAGATTGGCATGAAATGATTTTTTAATTTCTTTTTTCTTTTTTCATTTCATTCCCTAATGAAATGAAAAATGAACTGCCCCTTCAAAGAAAAACAAAATGAAACAAAAGAGAAATTTTCATTTTGTTCTGTTTCATTTTTGTTTTGAAAAAGGAAAAATGAAAACCACGGCTTTCTGTCCCCAATGTTCCCAACTGGATGGGGGAAAACACGGGCTTTTAAACTTTTTTTTGGCCACTTGAAGCAAGCGCCAATCAGTTGGCGCATGGGGTTTTGGTGGGGGGGAAGTTTAAAAACCCTGCGGTTTCCCCACCCAATCAGACGTGTTGCTTTGGTGCTGAAAAATAAGTTTAAAAAGCCCGTACTTCCCCCCCAATGCACCCAGTGGGGAGAAAGGTGTGGGTTTTTAAAAATGTCTTGGAGCACTTGGAGCCCATCTCTAAAACAAGCTCTTTATTAGACCAACAGAACTTGTCAAAGGGGCAAACAGTGCCAAACAATAAAATGTAGTAACTTGAAAGCTCTATGGAATTGACTTCTTTTCCAAAGTCTTTTGAGGAAGAGAAACCACCTACCAGACTTTCACTGGGAGGAGTAGAGCTCTGTCGAGGACACCTCTCCAGTGATCTAGTCATGGAATATTGCAACAGGGAGCTGTTAATGCAGTCAGTCAGCTGTCCTTCGAGGATTCTAGTGTGAACTCCTCCTGCCATGCCTCCAGAGCCTCCACTGGCAATACCTGCCCTTTAAGTATGGTAATCGTCTTGAGAGGCATAGCCAAACCCCATCCAGGCCTGGCTAGGGTCTCTAGTGTAGTGTGGCATAGGAGGAGAAGGTACAGAAACAGTACCACCCAACTAACTGCATGTAGGTTGTCTGGGAGGTCTCTGCTGCAGGACCACTTGTCCCTGCTACTTCCTCTTCTGGTGGTATACCTGTCTCTGGTTCTTAAGCCTCTCAGCACCTGGTCTTATCTCAGCAAACTTGAGCAGCTTCCTTGTGTGACACCAGAAAATCCTCTTAGCATATGATGTTGGGCTCATGGGGACAGATGGTCTCTCAGATGTCCATCAATGGCTCTGATTGTGGCAGTACCTCCTGGGCCTTGAATCCCTCCCAGTCTATAGTTTCAGCCCAGGAGTTCTCTTCTGCCTCACTCTGCTCCTTATAGCCCATCCTGACCATAACTATACCCATGGCCTCAAGGCCATCTTCTACATCTTTGCCATCAACACCTCAGGATTTCAGTCTGTATCTATTTATTTGGAAAGCTTGCAGATAACATATAAATAGAACTTTTTGTGTGGCTTACAGAATCAATATGAAATAAACACAGAAAGCATAACAAATGGGTTTAAAAGAAAAAAAATATTAACATTCATGGAAGTCATAAGAGGATAGATTGATTCGGACTGTTGCCCAAAGGGTCATATTATGTCCTAGTCTGGATTCATATATAAAGGGCTGTTTGATCAAGTTCAAAATAAACAAATAAATAAGTGAATAAAGGATTACAATGTTGTCACCAGACATATATTTCTCTTTTGAAAAAAATACCACAAACTAGTCTCCATAGAAAGTATAGTTCTTCATTTGTGGAAAAGAAAAAGAAAAATCCCACAGCTCCTATAATCTTCAATGGAAAGCAGTCACAAGGGTCATTGAACTTGCTTCCCATAAATGTACTAAAATTTGCAACCAAATGTCCAAGCCAATGGTGGATCGATATAGGCAAAACACATATGATTTTTTTTTCAAAAGAGTTTCTTTAAGAAGTGAAAAATGGCTTGGCTAGCACATGCTTTTTCTCATCAATGTAACTTGCACTGAACATAATTTATTTAATGGTTGGTCACTGGAAAGCAAATAGGGGGTTAATTTCATAAAGTCTGATTGATGAAGCACTGCTTAGGTACTTATTTACTCTGTGCACAGGCTTAGAGTGAGATACCTAACACCCTCCTCTGCTGTTGTGTTCTTAATGTTTTCAGTACCAGCTGAGAACATAAAAAGGGGGGCGGGGAGGGGGCTCTTGCCCAAGTATAGAGCCTGCATATGAGCTTCTAATATCTAGTTCTTAAACTGTGAAGAATGCAATGGTGAGCAGTGGCAGAGCTGGGAGAGTGCAGGAGGCATCTGTCCCTGGGCACAGTACCTAGGGCTGCCAAAAATCACCACCACATCCCCACACAGACCATCTAGCCTGGGTTCACCCACCCTTCTTCTTGAAGAGGGCCAAGAGTGAAGGCAGATTCCTCCCAAGGAAGACCACCATGAGAGGCATCCCACCTTGAGAGGATCACTCGGCAACTGGCAGTAGTACTCCTAGTCCCAGTCATGCTGCTGCCTGCTCACTGACCTGGACAGGGAGGTGCCACTCTGCTCCTCCCTCCTCCCTTCGTCCTTCAGCATTGCTTTCTCAGCCACCTCACTCACTTGGGCAACAAGCAGGAGGGAAGTGGGAGGGACCATGAGTGCTGCTTCCCTCCAACTCCCCAGGAGACAGATATTGCCCCTCCCACTCACTCACCAGCCTGCTCCTGTCACTGGGGTCCCTGGGAAGGAGGGACCACCCTCCTTCATGACCCCAGCCCTTGCCGCCCTCTCCAGTGCTTCCAGGCCTTTCCCACCAGAGAGATGGGGAGCAGTGTGTTAAGTCCCCCCCTCCATGGAGAATCAGGATGACCCCACCACACTCTCACTGGGCTGCCTGCCACCCACTCACCCACATGCCCCTCCACTGAGCTCCCCCTGTCTTTACATAGGCAGATCAGAACAATTCACAGGGATGGTGCCAAGACTTTGGATCCCCTCTATGGTACAAATCTATTAAAAACAACCAACACCCAAAAGGGGTGGTGGTGGTGGTTTGTCTCCTAGTGGCATCCCAGCCACTGAAAAAAATCAAGTTTGAGTTGAGTCACTGGTGGGGCTTCGGTTGGACTTTGCAGCCAATCCTGACATTCATGTCTCCATCCCTGCTAATTATTTTAATATCCAGAGGGGTATCTAGACACACCATAAAAATCTGATTAAGGGTGCCTACCTGAAGATGAAGGCAAGGAAAACTCAACATGCTGTGTCTTCTTGGTTGTACTGCATGGTATACATGCATGCACACACACACACTGTCTCTCTCACTCTCACACACACACCTTGTCAGGAGGGGGGGCATGAAAACTGACTTTCCCCCTGCGTGCTGAAAAACCTAGCTACACCTCTGATGGTATGTGCACTAATAATTTCCTTCTTAGCATGCTTGTGGCACCAGAGTGAATAATGCCAGAACAAGGTTTTGTTTTAGCTGTAGCTAGATGATCTTTTTCAAGATGGATCTCAGAAGTATGCCATACCAACACTACTAAGTAGCAAATGAAGTGATGCATAAAAGGAGCAGAGGGGCCATACTGCTTGTTTAGGAAAATCACACTATACTTTCTGGATTACTCAAAAATGATGGCTTCTGGCTGGTCTAACAAAGCTGTAAGATGAACTAAATATAGATCAGATGAAGGATATAGAAAAGGAATGAAAAATACCTTTCTTGCCTACTGTAAATTGGGTGACAGTTGTGTTCAGCTCCTTTTGTAGCAACTTAGCATTCATTCATATTTTTCTCAACAAAGAAATGGAAAGAATGTGAGATGATGATGATGATGATGATGACGACGACGACGACGACGACGACGACGACGACGACGACGACGACGACGACAACAACGACAACAACAACAACAACAACAACAACAACAACAACAACAACAACAACAACAACAACAACAACAACAACAACAAAGTAAATATGGCAGATTCATCTATCATGATCCAGGCCTTTGAGTTTGCTATGGTCTTAAATAACTGGGAGCAAACAATCATGTTGCATTGTTGAGTCATGGTTGCCACTTTTACCCCCTTCATATGAATTGCATCTTTAACAGTTCCATGACTGAGAGGTACAACATGGTCGTTTTGTTAGGAATAGCTGCATTATAGAATCTGGTTAGTGCAGATGGCTAAGCATTTCATTCTGTTTATTTTTCGATAAGAGCATCTGTAAATGTCTTCATAAGTGGATCAGGGAGAAGTGAAATAATGTTTTAAAAAAACAAACATGGTAGAAAGCGAAACGGACAGATCCCTTCATCCTAAGCATAAAGCAATTTGACCATGAACACTATCCTTAAAGGCAACATGCCTTAAATGTGACTGGTTTTCTGTTGATATTATTCAGAACACCAGTGAAAATAACTTTAACATCAATACCCCTTTTTATTGCACAAAATGGATTTGGCTGGGTTTGTCTATGCATTTGCCATGCCAAAGTTATGTGTTCTGTTGCTGCTCCATTCTGATTAGCAGGGATTTCTGTTTATTGTCCTTAGGGTGAGGATTACAGACTATACTCTCTGTAAACAAGCAAATAAAACAATGAGAATTAGTTTTCAGTTAACATAATTTTTTTAAAAAATAAATGGATATGTTTAGTTATACCATATTTCAAGTACTTCAGAATGTTCAGTGTAGAAAAGAGCAAAAAATGAAGGTTTTCAAGAAATTATTTTGAAACAAAGTTCACAGTCAGAAAAAAAATGAAAGAAGTAATGATTATAACAGCCAGCCTGGGTCTCATCAAAGGCCAGCATTCTTTTTTCACAGTAGCTAACCAACTTCTACAAACAAAACATTGATGTAGGTGCGTCTCTCATTCTCTAATAACCAATATGCAAAGGGCTATAGCTTCAGATAGAGGAAGCAGCATGCAGCAATTTTGACTGGTATGATGACCTTGATCTGCAAGAATTCTGAAGGAACATCTGACTTACAGAAAAGGTGATGATGAGGAATTTGGCCTTCCCCTCAAGTATGGAACCAATTTCCGGTGGAAATTTGCCTGGCCTCCTCACTGCAAATATTTAAATGTCCCTTAAAGACCTGGCTCTATAGACTGGCTTTTCCTGACCACTGAGGCAGTTAAGATGCCTGACAATGTTTTATCCAACTCCACCTCTAGTTTTGTTCTTCTTCCCACTACTTTTATTATTTACTTTGGTTATTATTTAAATTGATTACAATGATTATGTTTTGGTCATATTTTTGTTATATATTTTTGATTATTGTGAAAATTGCTATTCTCTATTTGATTGTTTCATAGTTTGTATTTGTTGTTGTTGCTGTTCATCACCCAGAGTGGGTGCTGAGCACCACCACCACTCGGGCTAGTTGAATGAATGAATGAATGTGAAAGTCTTGTCTGGGGCTCCAAAACACTGGAACATCTTACTAATGGAGGTATAACTGCTATTAATTGTTTCTGTATCAAAGAAAAGAAAAATTATGGATGTTGTTTATATACTGCCACATAGCACTCAAATTATTATTATTTACTGTATTTAATTTCTATACCACACATCTGGTAGCATGGATCACTATGAGATATTTACAACAAATCAAAAACAATAAAAACATAAATGTACAATTAATTCAAATGAAACTAAATTAACACAATGAAGACTATATAGACAGTTAAAATATATAGAATGAAGTTACCCATATATTATTTGTTTAAATAGGTAGGTTTCTGGGCAGTTTACAATTTAATTATGTAGGATACACATTGTACCTCTTCCCCCAGTGAGATGGGTACTCAAATTTACTGATCTGGGAAGCATGGAAAGCTGAATGCATCTCAAGACAACTACCTGAGATTAAAACATAGGTTCTGACAGAGTTTTGACTGCAGTACAGCAATTTAACCACTGCACCATCAGTTCAGTGGTTATATTGGCCTATTTTTGTTGCATTGGCTATTTTCATCAATTTTATTATAACATGTTCTATATGCAAAATAAAAAGGCTCAGTCTACTCTGAAGGCCGGGGTGAGGCAACTATCTCAGGCAACAGATTTTTGGTATGATGAAAAGGCCACAAGTTGCTGATTTATTATTAGTTTATTTTTACAGACAGGAAAAAGGGTGGCTTTCTATCTCATGGGTGATTCCTGGACCATAATTTGTAGTTCCACTTCAAGCATAAATGATATACTGAGCCAGCCCTACATTCTAACCATCTATACACATGCAGATACAATATTCATGACTGGTTATCCTGTATTTTACAAAGCTAGATTTCCAGTGTAGTGTGTGTTGAAATAATAACATTGAAATAATAACAATCTTGTATGCTTTCTAACACTGGGTATCAGTCAGAGGAGGGCTTTTAGGACCTTCAAAAGATTCTCCTTTCCCAATAACTTCTTAGTCCCCGGTCCCATGTCCCTTTAAAATCAGTTTAAATTACTAGATAAACTGTGCCTAAAAATGCCATCCCCACGGCCACCTGGCTTTTTTGGGGGAAAAAGAAAACCTGGTAATGCTCCCTTAAGCGAGATTTCTAAGACATACCCGAGAGGTAGGGAATTTTTTGCCTTGCTTTGAAAATCCAGCTTTTAAGGAGGCAGATGCCATGGGACCACGCAGATGATCCAGGTTTCTTTTTCTTTCTTTTCTCAAAGCACTGATCGGCTGTTCCTGGGGTGGATCGGCTATTTTTTTTTTAAATTTCCCTGCACATGGAGGAACAGGAAGCTCAATCTGGTCCTCTAAGCATTAATTTTCCCCAGCCAAGTGGTCCTTTTTTTAAAAAAAAATGCTAATGCCACCTGCTGGCCAAGGGGGCTGAACTGAACTTTAAAAAAAAAAAACAGCTTTGGACATGGGAACTCCTGTCCCACATATTAAATCACATAATAGGATGAAGAGGAAAAGCCGGACCTTCAGAAGATCAGGATCAAAACCCAGGTGTGACCACAGCCATAGTCAAGTTCTTTTCCCTGTGTCTGGCTTGCCCCTCCTTCTTCCTGTTCGTTTTGCATGCTTTGTTAGTCTTATTTTCCATTCTTGACTTTTGGGCATGCAGGAAGCATGACAGGGACTCCATGTGTGAAAACTCATTTTTTCCTATTTTTCTACCGACTGTACGTAATTACAGACAGCAAATGTAAGTAAAGATAAAAATTTCCCACTCAAAATGGGAGTGGTTTTAACATATAAAGGGCTAGCAAATGTAAAAGGTATTGGGCTGCTCAGATTTTGGCCCTTCTATAAAGGTTTTCCTGTGCAGTGGTTATTTGTACCTGATATTCTGCTAACTAGAAAACGAATTGAATCAAATTATCTACTATTGTAACAGATGAAGTGATGAAGTAGGATATAGTGATGAACCAGTAGATTTGGGCCATCTCTCAATCATTGACCCTCACTAGTGGAACTGGTAAAGACACTCCTTAAACCTCTCATTGATACTGAAAATTCCACTAAAGCCACTATAAGTATATTCCAAGTTGACAGCATATAATTAAAAGTTACATGTAATGCACCTACCTGTGAATAGCTACTTTAAGGTTCATAAAGGTGTAACGAAATTAATTTTCACACACACCGGAATTAATTTAATCTGTTGTTATAATAAATAGAGTCCTCTAATTCTTTTAAAAAGTAATAAAAAGGAGCATTATGAATCATTTTAATGGCCATTTCGAAAGAAATTTTAAAACTTTTTTCCATTTTCATCAATACGAAACTTACTTTAAAATGTAATGGAAATTAATGGAAGAAACCAATGGTCAGAACAAGTAATGTAATGAATTACTTTTTATAAATAAGTACTGCACCAGTGAACTTTTTTTTAATTTACACAATCTTACTCCCATCATTCTCAGCAATAGAGAATAAATCACCCTAAACAATCAAAGAGTACCTAAAGAGATTATGGAACATATAGATTTCTGGGGGAAAGAGCGAAACATAAAAAATAACTGATTTTCAGAAGAGGACAGTTTGACAAGTCTTTGCAAATGGATCACATCCTTTATAGTTTGCCCTTTGAATATTGGGGAAAGGGAATCTAGTAAATTAAGGTCTTTTTAAAAAGGAGAAGAACAAGGAACAAGCAATAAATAGATTTCAAGATTTTATTCAGGCACAATTGTAAAATAATATAAAGCAGAATATGATATTTTATTGATGTCTGAAAATGCAAATATTTTCAGCAGAAGAGGGCAGTATTTCTACACTGTTGCTAGGGGAAATCTGTGTTATCTTTTTTGTATATCAGTCTCTAGTGAATAAATGCATTTAGAGACAATAAACATTCTCAGTAAGTTGCAAAAGTTATTGCTGATTTAATAATTGATATTAATTATTGAAAAACTCATTAGTAGAAGAGGCTGAACTTAAATGCTTATCACGTAGTTCAGCAGTTTATGGTGCGAATACTTTATACTTATATACAGCAAGATTTAAGACATTAAACATGCTGTTTAGATTTTGTGAACCTATGTATGTCTTCTTTAGACATAGAATAAAAATTCCCTTAAACATGCTTAATTGATTCACAAATGAGGATTAAAAAGACATTGGTTTGAACCCAGTATTAATTAAATTTATTTCAATTGGACCAGTGGAGATCAATAGACCTTAGGTTTATATAGGTCTTTTCCATTTTGTTAAGAGGCATTTTTGATATTTTTAAAACACAGGGAGGCAATTTGGGGAAATGGCATAGTTACTTAAATACATGCAGGCAATCATGAATGACATGAAGAAACAGAGATAGGAATGCAGTTTGCTTGATTTTTTTTTCAAAGTGTACCTTACTACTTTAAATGAGTTTAGTTCCCTGGGACCAGATGAACTGCACCCAAGGATATTGAAGGAAATGGCTGAAGAGACTGCAGAACCATTGCCTATTATTTTACTTGAACTCATGGAGGTTGGTGAAGTCTCAGATCCTTGGAGAAGGCTAATGTCCCATTTGTCAGAAAGGGCAAAAAGGAGGAACCAGGAAACTACCAGTCAATCTGACATCAATCCAAGAAAAAACCCTGGAGCAGATTATAAATCAGTTTCTCTGCAAGCACCTTGAAAACAATGCAGTAATAATAAGCATTCTCTCAGCACGATTCTGTAACCAGCTGTGTATCCATACAGCTGGTTATAGAAACATGCTCAGAGTGCTTATTTATTTATTTTATTTATTTATTGGGTTTTTATACCGCCCATCTGGCAGCAAGGTCACTCTGGGTGGTTTACAACAATTAATACATTCAAACAATTATCAATGACTCATCCTCAAATTGGGGGGTGGGTAACTGTAATGTAATTTAGAAGTAGTGAAGCCTGTTAGAATAGGCCAATTGTAAACAGTGCCAATTAGAGATGGGCACGAATCAAAAAATGGCATTTTGTTTGTCATTTGTCGTTTGGAGGGTCTGTTTCTGTTCGTTTCCGTTTTTCGCAAATTTTTGCAAAAAATTCATTTTCGTTTTCATTCTTTTTGCTACCATTTTGTTACCATTTATTTCAATTTTTGTGATTTTTTTAGGATTTTAAGCATTTTACTAGTATTGCAGTAACGGAAATGAAATGCACAACAAAATTTCTGGTGTTTCTGTTCGTTTTGTTTCATTTTAGAGACAAAATTCGTTTGTCGTTTCGTTATGTAATGAAATGAAAAAACAAAAACAGAAACAAAAAATTGTTTGTTTTGTGCCCATCTCTAGTGCCAATATTAAAGTGCTGGTTTGTTTCAGTAGCAAAGCTTATCTCAAGTACATCTATAAAAAATAGCCAAGAGACATTCCAGCCAGAAGCAAGTGAAAGTGGATTGGTCCTGGAAGCAACAAGTGACTGTTTTCCCATGCCACCAGGGCAGTGTTTTTGAGAGAGAAGAAGGACTTTTTGAAGAAGGATTTCATGGCTGCTCATAGAGAGAAATTCCAGCTTAATATGTAGTTTAGAAATTAG
>JAHTLZ010001921.1:0-10507 GCA_023846285.1 Phrynocephalus versicolor
CCCCCCCACCAATGGAATTCATACGTGACCAAAGACCATCCTTCCTCTGTCTTCCTCTGTCCTATTGTCAATGCTTCTCTCCACCCCTTGTGTACTTGTTTACTGTAACCAATAAAAAGCCTTGGGTCCCAGGTGAGGTGGGGAGCCATGCAGAGAGACTCAGAGAGATGCATGCCTGGGACCAAGAGATGATTGTGCCCCAAATCCTATGTCCTCTGCTACAGGTTGCATCGTCAGAAATGGCTGGTTCATCAGTTCATGTCCATCTATAATCCTGAATTATCTCTGGAGGCAAAATTATTGAAGCTGAAGCTGCCGTAATTTGGGGACAACTTGAGAAAGAAGGCCAGATTATCTGGAAAAGACAATAATGCTGGGTAAGGTGGAAGGCAGCAGGAAATGAGGAAGATCGAAGACAAGATGAATTCACCCCTGCATAGGAAACTACAGGCTTCATTTTACTAGCACTGAGCAGGGAAGTTGAGGACAGGACATTTTGAAGGATTTTCATTCTTACGGTCACCATGATGGCACATCACAACAATACAGTGGACCCTCGTATAACGGAGGGTCCATTTAACGAAAAATCCGTACAACAGAAAAAAATCTGGCCCCCCTTCTCCCCCCCGCCACCTCAGTCCACCACCGGCGGGGGGGGAGAGGACGCAGGGGCGGGAGGGCGCACCTGCCTGCCGGGAGCCTCCGGGGCTCCAAGAGGTGAGTGGGTGTGTGTGTCCCGGAACAGGTGAGGGAGAGCGGGCGTGAGAGAGAAAAAGGCGGGATGGCGGCGCGTCTTCCGCTCCCTCCTCCTCCTCCTCCTCCTCCTCCTCGACCACCCCATCGGACACGGGGCGGGAGGGGAAGCAGGCCGCCGCCGCCGCCGCTGGTGCGCACACCTGCCTGCCGGGAGCCTCCGGGGCTCCAAGAGGTGAGTGGGTGTGTGTGTCCCGGAACAGGTGAGGGAGAGCGGGCGTGAGAGAGAAAAAGGCGGGATGGCGGCGCGTCTTCCGCTCCCTCCTCCTCCTCCTCCTCCTCCTCCTCCTCCTCGACCACCCCATCGGACGCGGGGCGGGAGGGGAAGCAGGCCGCCGCCGCCGCCGCTGGTGCGCGCACCTGCCTGCCGGGAGCCTCCGGGGCTCCAAGAGGTGAGTGGGGGGGTGTTTCCCGGAACAGGTGAGGGAGAGCGGGCGCGAGAGAGAAAAAGGCGGTATGGCGGCGCGTCTTCCGCTCCCTCCTCCTCCTCCTCCTCCTCCACCCCAACCCTCCTCCTCCTCCTCCTCGACCACCCCATCGGACGCGGGGCGGGAGGGGAAGCAGGCCGCCGCCGCCGCCGCTGGTGCGCGCACCTGCCTGCCGGGAGCCTCCGGGGCTCCAAGAGGTGAGTGGGGGGGTGTTTCCCGGCGAGGCCCCGCCAAAGCCCCCCGCCCCAGGCCAAGCGGCGCACCCCACTCCCTCCCCCCACCCCTGCGGCCACCTCCACCCGACCACCTGCGGCGGCCCGGGGAAAGAGGGAAGGAGGGAGGGGAGAGAGAGGGGCAGCAGACACGGAGGGGGGTGAGCTGGGGAGGGGCAGCAGACACGGAGGAGGGGTGAGCCGCCCGCCCGCCCCCCACTGCCCAAAAAAACCGCCCCCCGTCGCCCAAAAAAAACACCATAGGAATGCATTGGAACGGATTAAGTCCACTTCCAATGCATTCCTATGGGAAATGATAATTTGCACAACGAAAAAATTGTATAACGTAATTTAATTGGGAACCAATTAATTACGTTATACAAGGTATCACTGTACAGGCAAAACTGCCTCCTGGCAAATGTGTCTATCTTCGACCATAGTCCCTAGTGACTATGCTACTCGTTGCCTTGCATGTTCAAGTCTTTCACCTCTGGGCCAGCCCTACCATTAGGAAGGGTGGGGTTATTGCCCAAAGTGGCAGAAGTTTAGAGGTGGTACTGGCAACACTGTGTTGGAAGAGAGAGAGAGATGAACCACCTAGCTCACCTCTTACAACCTCTAGAACTGGATACATCTTCAGGAGCTCAGGAGGACAGAAGCCCCTCAACACTGTTGAAAGAAGACTCCACTCTCAACCCAGGAAGCACTTGAGCAAGGAATTGGCAGGATTTTGTGCACTTCAGGCTGCAAAAATGGTTTGGATTGGCCCAACTTCACCGCAGCACCCATGCAATGTGATAGAGTGTAAGGACAGTGTGTTTGAGTATTAACTGTGAAGTAGTTGATGCCTTGGTGGCAGAGCTGGCGCGTCCATTAAGGTGAACTAGGCAGTTGCCTAGGTTGCCAAAATGGACAGAGGGCACTGGCCAGCCTGCTGACCCCCCCGCCACCCCCCGCTGCTGGCCACTGCCATCCGGCCCCCCACTGCCCACACCAACCGTGCCGCCCCTGGGGCCTGGTCACTGCTGATTCTTTTTTTTTAATTTTTTTTCTTTATTTTAGAGTGCCGACCCAGCCACCCCTGGGGCCAGGTCAGCACTCCTTTTTTATTTTATTTTATTTTATTTTATTTTATTTTATTTTATTTTATTTTGGGGGATTTAAAAGTCCCCAGTCAGGGGCTTTTTGAGGTGTTGGCTTGGGGTCAGCACCTCTACAGGCCTACATTCCTGCCAGGACCAGGAGGACTGCGGTGCCGACAAAGTAGGAGGGGGTAACGAAAAACAAAGTGAATGAAACGGAAATTTGCCTTTCATTTTTTTCCATTTTTCTTTGATGGTCTGGTTCGTTATTCATTTTGTTAGCTAACAAAACAAATAACGAATAACAAAAAGAATCAGAAGTTCATTTCGTTCCCATCTCTAATAGCTATCACTATTATGGTTAAGGGAATAAAAGCCAGAAGCTCACTGTTCTGGATGGAGCCTTCCCATTCTTGGTCTTGATCTAACCATTGTTGAGCATTTCCCTCTGTGACCAGCTTGAGGTTCACTTGTTTTTAAACAGCAGCTCCTCACAGTCAGAAACCCTAGCTTCTCAAGTAACCCGAGGGTGTGCAGAGGCATGTTCCTGTTGACTGTCACATAAATTTCATACTTAGATGCCTACAGATTTCATACACAGAAATTCCATTCAGTTATCAAGGCTAATTGCAGTTGATAGACCTCCCTCCCACCCTACTTTTTTTTAAGGATTCATGTACCTTTATCCACCCTATTTCCCATGCATTGCATATGGAAATAGCTTATGATACATCCTACTCCTGAGCTTTAATAGCATCTGCACATCGGTGGTTTCTCATTCAACAAGACGACAGCATGCCTGCCTGTTGGTCTGCAGTAGATTTGGCTTTCAGAAGAACTGCACAAGGAAGAACTGTCATGGTAACCAAATGATGTGACCAGTGGACTGTGACAAAGAAAACAAGCAGGAGAAGAAAGGTGGCGGTGCATCGGGGAGGGGAGGGTGAAGGGTAAGCTGCGCTCTCTTGAAAAAGCTGAGACCTGAGTGATTTCCCCCCACCCCCTATGGCTGAAGAAAGCATCTTTGTGGTAATGGAAAATGTCAAAGACTCCCCTGGCGAAGCTGAAAAATGTGTTCTGCCTAGTCTGTTTAAGAAACTCCAAGCAAAGAAGGAAAGGTAGAATCCTCGAATCCAGAATGACTCACACTGTTTGGATGGTAACTCGGTACGTAGATCAACATGGAGGACAGGATAGGTTTGCTTTCTGACATAATGCACGAGTCCAGAGCACTTTTTATAGAAGATGCAGGGAGAATGGAGATGGTACCGTCACACCTGAGCTACTTTGCTCATCCCACATGCATGTGTCTGCAATGTGGAGCCCAGGGGCGAGGATGAGGAGTCCTAGGTCCCATCCTTGGTGACTCCAGGTAGCACCAGGAAGGAAGGAAGTCTGTCTGGAGTCACATGGCTCAGTGCAGATCAGGCAACAAGCCTCACCACCCCGCTCTGTTGCTGGATCGCACCATGCACCATTCCTTGGTATTAGCTGTTGTGGCAAGAGCCGATTGGCATTGCAGGCCCAGAACATGTGGCAAGATGTTGCCTCTCCCTGGTAGACACAGCACTAAGCTAGACAGGCCAATGGACTCCCGGATTTCTAATCCCAGCCAAGATCCTGCAGATGTGGTGAGCTCCTAGAACTGAACTGAAACAGAGCACATGGGATCAAGGTGGAGTTAGGAAAGGCCTTTAGCTCAACCACCTGGAAGTGCTCCTCTGTTTTTAGAGCAGGAGCTCATCTGTCGAGCCGGGTGTAGAGCTTGGAGGTTGGCAGGACTTTCTCCTCTGTGGGGCTCAGTGCTGAAACCATTGTGATGATGATGAAGCACAGGAGGGTCCGGACGTCTCCTTTAGCCATGTTTAGAGATGTGCAAGAACCAAATGATGGCCTTGGACACACACACAAACACACACACACACACACACACACAAACACAAGAACTGAGCTGGTTTGTATTTCAGTTCATAGTTTGGTTCATGCATCCTGTTTGCCAAACTTTTTTTCTGCTTGGTGTTTTGGTCTGCTTTGGCAACACAGAGATCTGCCCAACTGTTGCCCGCCTACCTGGTCCTGCCTCCTCTTCCTCCTCCTCTGCCACCATCTCTGCTGTCTTCAGAGACAGCAGCCTGGCTGCCCTTCCAGGAGCTGGCCCTTCTCTCTCTGCATGTGTCGGCCTGTCAGCTGATTAGAGCAATCAGCTGTGTGGAGGCAGTCAGGCATATGTACAGTAGCAGCACCTGGGTTTCTGGAAAGGAAGCCAGTTGGTGCCTGCTGCAAAGGCACCCTCTTCTCTGCTGATCAGGGTGATGAATTGAGGATTGAGACTCTGCACACAGACAGTGGCTGGACTCCTAGAAGCCCACGCCACGGTGACACTTTGGCTTTCCATGAGCCTGGCACAGTGGCCCAACAGGAGAAAGTAGCCCTCCCAGCCATGAACTGAAAGCTTGATTTTCCAGTTGGTTCATGGTGATTCACAGTTTGTGGTCAACCATGTGTCATCACAAACCACCATTTTTCAGGTTCATGCCCACCTCTAGCCGTCTTGACGGAATCAGCACTTGTACTGTCTGAATAGGTGTCATGCCCATGTAGAGTCTCTATATAAACCAAGATCAAAGGAATCAAGGTTTGCCAAGGTTCTTGCTTCCCCTTCAGAGTTGGCAGTGGAACTAGGATGCATGCAACACCCTCTAAGAGCCCTACCACACTTAGGTTTCGAATTGCCTTTTGCTTAAAGACAAATCGCCTTAAAAATCACCTGCCACATTTCCAATCGCTTTTTCTGTGGAGCCCCCTTGGCCACGTCTCTTTTCAGCTGCTGTGTTGGATTTTCTTGCTACAGCCACCAGGGTTGGTGTTTTTTAAAAACCGATTTCTAGACTGCTTTTTGAAACAATTTGGCTGAAACTGCGAACACCATGCACTGTTTTTTTCTGGTTTCCCCCCTCTGTATGCCTTATCCTGCCGTCAGAAAAGCAGGAAATTAGCTACATTACTTTGAATCGAAGAACAACGTCATGGCATTACCCAATTTTTTTCCCCAAAATAGAAGTAGATGATGGGAAAATGACAGACAAAATCAGAACAAAAAGCGGTTTAGCAAAGTGTGGACGGGGAAACCAGTTCATGAGAAAACGCCAAGTGTGGAATGCTGAATCGCTTCAGCGACCACGTGACCAGGGGAGGGCAGAAGGTGATTCAAAACAAAAAGCCGTTGCTGTTTGAAGTGTGGTAGTGGCCTAAGTATGTTTCAGGATTAGAGATGGGCATGACTCAGCGAAATTTTCATTTCCATTTTTGTTTTTTTGTTTTCGTTAGGTAACGAAACGAAAACGAAAATTTTTCAAAAAACAAAACGGAAACAGAAACGAAATGAAAAATTTTGCTGTTTTTCGTTTTTGTTGCAGCAAGCACATTGAACTGAAAAGAATGCTAACGAAACAGAAATTTTTCGATTTTGTTTTCGTTTTTCATTTTCATTAGGTAACAAAACGAAAACAAAAAATTTGTGGGAAAACCCAACGAAAACAAAAACGAACCGAAACGGATCCCTCAATGAAAAACAAAAAACGAAAAACCATTTTTTTTGAGTCGTGCCCATCTCTATTCAGGATGAACAGTGGCTAAATAGGGACAGACTCTATGCTGTAATTGCAATACTGTACTGAGATTTCATCTTCTCCTCTCTTTGTTGCTTGTGGAAATTAAGTGCCCTAACTTGCACTCAGCATCCTGTAAGCATTTTTTTTTTAGTGGACAATAAATGTTATCCATAAGTACAACAAAAAATAATTAAAGTGCACCTACATGGGAGGGAGAGAGGAAGATGGATTCCTACACCCAATGTTGGGCAGTGAAAAGAAACAGATTGTTATTCTGGAGGTTGGGGTGTATCACATTTTGGGGAGTCGGCATTTTTAGCCAGCATGAAAGGAAGCAAGTCGTGAGATCACTGGCATAACTAGGGAGGGATGGAAAAGTGCATTTGCCCTGGTGTGAAGCAATCTGGGAGTCCCTGGAGGGGGAGCAGGAGGAGGAAGCCATGCACCATCCAACCAATAGTCCTCCTTTTGCCCCACTAAGACTTGGAAATCCTTAGTCGGGGGAAAGGAGGAGAGGGAAGCAGGTGATGTTTTGTTTCAAAGCAGCATCTCTGTCGATTGCTCCCCTTCCTCCCCCCCCCAGCCTGCTAAAGCCTGGTGATCGTTAGGAGGAGATGGAAGCATGCGATGGAGGTGCTGCTTGGGAAAAAAAGTCCCATCACCTGCTTCCCTCTCCTCCTTTCCCTGGGCTAAGGATTGCTAAGACCTAGGCGGGGGAAAGGAGGAGGGGGAAGCATGCTACAAAGGTGATACTTGGGCGGAAAATTGCCTGCTTGGTGCTATCTGCACACTGTGCAGTTTGCACAGGAGAGCCTTAACTGGAAAGGAGACCCACAAAGAGGGCATGAGAAGGAGAGACCCTTCTTCCCCTCCCCCACTGTTCCCCCAGGATCTGGGGCCCCCTTGCTGGGTAAGTGAGACACAGTGGGAGGTGGGGGTGGGTGGGTAGGAGAGGGTGCAAAAACTGGCTTTGTCCCTGGGCAATCCAAACCCTAGCTACATCCCTGCTGGAGATATATGGGAGCAAAGGAGTGGAAAAGTGAAACTCATGGAACTCCAGTAACATGATCGGAGCAGAGCCAGGAAATTAATAATGTTCCAATCGCTCAGCTTAACCTGCACAGGCCTTCTTTGATTGCCAGTGAAAGAGCCACTGGGGAGAAAGGCCACAATGCTGATGAAATAGATTTATGGATGAGTGATACATTATTTTCTTTGATTTGCCGTTGCTAAATGTGTGGGTTTTCCAGACCCTCCACTTTCGCCGTTTAATATCTTATGCATCAGATTTCACAAGGCTCCTGATGGGCTCTGCAATTATGAATCCATCATAACAGCACCCTGAGGATTGGCTTTCTGCTATTATTTCTCAAGGAAGTTGTGTGCGTGTGTGTGTGCATGTGCGTGTGCGTGCGCATTTGCGTGTGCACGCTGCTGGATCAGAGAAGCCTGTGCCTTAACACAAGTGCTGTTTTCTCGATCCAACACTCTTAGAACTGATTTGCGCAAATGCAGTATTTGTTTCTTTTTAAAATTCTTTTGAATATTTTTACCCCGCCTTTCTCCTTGGAAAAGGACTCAAGGTGGCTTACAATAATCAGGGACAAGATACAGACCAGAACATTTAAGACATATTTGACTTAAGAAGAGGGAATTAGAAGAGGTATAATAGAACATTAAAAGGTAGCATTAAAACTACAAGGATCAGGCAAAAAGAAAAAAATCCCATTATGAGGGGTGGAAAGTAACATGGAAAGCACTGGTGTTTTTATAAAACCAATCAATGCAATCATGCACGATAATTAGAGATGGGCACGACTCGGGAAAATGACGTTTTCGAGTTGTTGTGTGTCGGAGGCAGCCTGTGTCGGCTCGTTTTCGTTTTTCGCGAAAATTCGCAAAAATTAGTCGGTTCGTTTTTTTGTTTTTTCGTTATCGTTATACTGGTTTTTTGGGGGGGTAGCGGGCTCCTGGAGGCACCTCTGTGGGGTGGGTGCCTCCGCCGGCCCGCTATAAAGGAAGGGACAGCAGCAGCAGGCTCCAAGAGACCCCTCAACATGGGGGTCTCCCCTCCTCACCTGCTGCTGCTGCAAAATGGCATGCATAACCATATGGATATGCATACCATTTGCAGGCAGTGCCAGTGACACCTGCTCAAGTACCTGATCCCCTGGTACGAGCGTGTCGCACCTGCCATGTCCCACAAAGAAGGGAATCGAACTTGCGTGTGTAGTGCAATGCAAGTAGATCTGGCTATGGGCTAGGGTGGGTTAGTGCAACGGCTAGGGTTAGGCTACTGACGGGTAAGGTTACGGTGGGCTATTGGGTTGCACCTCTGGGTGCCTCTCTGACCCACTAGGAAGACAGTCTGTGACGTATGGGTAAGGAGTCAAGGATTAGGGTTAGGGGGTTAGGGGGCTAGGGCAGGTTTTAGGGGGCTTTTTGGCACATCCCAGAAGTCTCAGTGGCCAAGTGGCCATGCGATTGGTGGGATGGCTCCAAAAATTTGCATGGTCATCCCCTCCCACATGGCTGGCCAGGCCACTGGGCCAGCCCATCATTCCGCACTGCACAGGTGTAAATAAAATAAAATAAAATAAAATCAATGGAGGACAGAGGAGGAGAGGAGAGACATTTTGTTGCAAGAAAAAAACCACTGCTACTCTGAAAAATCTGGCAGTTTATAAATTTCCGCGTGTTTCTGTTTTGCTGTGTGTTTTTGGACCACGATTTCAAAAACAATATTGCGTTCGCTGCCCCATTTTGGATCCCCCGCCCGCACCGCATGGCATGGCAACTCGAGTCCGGCTGCCCAGGATGGGGGGGAGGCGGGACCACCCCTCCAGAAACAATCCCTCCGGTAGGTGCCCTGCGCCCTTAGTCAAGCAGGCATTTTTCTGCCTGCTTTTTGGCCCGGGAATGGGTGGGGGGGAGACCCGGGAGAGTTTAAAAAAGTTTTTTCAGACCAAATTGTTCGTTCATCGGTTCGAGCTCGAAGTCTGGCGGAGTAATTCCCGTTACCGTTTCCGTAGAGTAACGGAACCGAGTAACGGAAACGGAAACGGAAATACCGCTAAGTCGTGCCCATCTCTAACGATAATCCATATAAAAGTCACATAGTGGGTAGCCCCTCATTTAGGGAAAGCTTGCCTGAAGAGGAAGGTCTTTGCCTGCTTCCGGAAAGACAGCAGAGATGGGGCAGTCCTGGCTTCCAGTTCCAATGTCTAGATGAAGCAACAGGGAAGGTTCTTTCATGTGTAGGGATGGGCACGAAATGAAAATATTATGTTTTGTTTCATTTCATTTCCTCTGCCCCAACTTTTTTTTTTTGTTTCATTATATACGATTTTTGAATTTTTTTTTTGTATAAAACGAACCACTAACAAAGTGGTTCATGTGTGTCTGGTGGGGGGGGGGCTGGAAAGTGGCAGAGGGGAAAAAACAAAGCTTCAATGCAAGGAAAGAATCCTGAAAGGAATTACTTTCATTGTAGAAAGTTGTAGAAAGTTCCACACCTGCATGAATTGTATATTTAAGGAGGAATGCTTGAGCTTTGCTCTTGGCCTCCTGTGCTCTCTGCATCCTGCCTTCCTGCTTCCCGCTCCTGTGCTCCTGCGTCTGCCTCCTGCGTGTTGTTCCTGCCTCATGTCTGTGTGTGTTCCTGCCTTCTGCTACTGTGAGCTTTGAATTCTGCATTCCTACGTTTTGCTATGTTTTGCTGTCTTGCTGCCGAACTCTACGTTGCTACTGTTTACGTTTGTATTTCCTGAAGATACTGCTGGGTGCTGTCTACATGTGTAAGAATTCTACGTTTGTTTTTCTGGACTGTTTATAATAAGCTCCAGCTTGTTTTCGAAGAACTCCTCAAGTGTTTGTAGCCTTCTCGCTGTGCATATTATACTCTGCTAACAAGAATATTGTTGCCAGCGCAGCTGAAGCGTGCTGGACCAA
Organism: Phrynocephalus versicolor; assembly: GCA_023846285.1. Taxonomy (NCBI): domain Eukaryota; kingdom Metazoa; phylum Chordata; class Lepidosauria; order Squamata; family Agamidae; genus Phrynocephalus; species Phrynocephalus versicolor. The sequence goes on from JAHTLZ010001921.1 coordinate 10,038, forward strand.
GACAGTAGGTCTTTGAACCTCAAAACCCTCAGCTCTGGAACCAACTTCCTTCTGAGATTTGTCTGGCATCTTCCCTCCTGGTCTTTAAGAAACATCTAAAGACTTTCCCTGGATATTACTCTACTCTACTAATGATTCACTATTACATATTTTATTTTGTTTCTTTGTCTGTAGCCCATCTTGCTCCTGTTCAGTGTTTTTGATATATATTGTTTATTAAGTTATTATGTTTTTACTTATTTGTTGCTTATCTATTGTATTGTATTCCATTGTTTGTGGGTCTGATTTCTATTCAGTTTTGTAAGCTGCCCAGAGTTGCCATGTAGCTAGATGGAACGGTATATAAATTTAATAAATTTAATAAATAAATAAATTGTTTCACTTAGAATGAAACATTTTTAAACAAATTCATTTTGTTCTTTGTTTTGTTCATTTACTTGCTGTCTGAAAATACTAATAAAATAAAAAAA
>JAHTLZ010001922.1:0-12039 GCA_023846285.1 Phrynocephalus versicolor
TCTAATTGCAGATTGGAGTTTTCTTCAGTTTGAGAAGTCATACATTAATCACACCTATTCTAGAGTAATTGTCAATGTTACGTAATTGTCTTTGTTCCCAATAATTGTTGAACCTATTGAAAAATTGTCATATAAGAAGGAGGAGATCATGGCCAGGGGGCTGCATGCATTCCTCAACTGAGTGGGGAGGACGATGAGCAGGTGACCTTTGTGCCTGCATACAGGGCATGGTATGCTGCCGGGTAAGGTGTCAAGTGTTTGTTAAGCCTCCTTTCCCAGCTGAATTTCCTTAAGCATTGGCAGTCCTCATTTGCTAACCAGGCCCGTTGTTTATGGGCTTCTTGCTAGTTGGTATGGAATTAATTTTAACTGAGGACTGCCTGGCACCTAGAAGGTGTGCTATTGAAGAGGGACCGGCTAGGCTTTAGGGAACCACTTGCACTACCTGCCAATTGTGACTGGTGGCAGTGTTACCTGACCATTCCCGTGTCGCATTAAGGATGGAGGGATGGGTGAAAACTCGTGGTCACTCAGGGCCAATTCAAGTGGCCGCCAAAAAATCCCATCCAGCCCCGTAGCGACCAGCTAAGCTTCTCCATCCTTGTCATAAGGGCAGACGGGTGGGCCGCTGTCTCGAAGAAGCTGGGGCACTTAGAAGCATGCCAGGTCTTAAATAAGCCCACTACGTCGCCCCAGCCAACGTCACCCTGGTGACTTGGCCTCCTTCGGACGGGTGGCAAAGCAGACTCCACCCCTAAACGAGTTGGTGGGGATCCGCCATAAGCATTAAAAGGCTTCAGTTGCATGTGGAAGGAGAGCACTCCACTCCAAGATCCCTCTATGTGTTGACTCATCATTGAAACAGTTTACCCAGTCAAAAATGAGATTAAATTAGTCTTGCGAGAATTTTTCTTGACAAATTCTTGTTGGCTTCTAGTTATTTTTGCATTGTTTTCAAAGTGCTTGCAGAGTGATCACTTTATAATTTGCTCCAGAATTTTTACAGACTGATTTCAGGCTGACCAGTTTGTAGTTTTTTGGCAGCTCCTTTTTGCCCTTTTTGAAGTTTGCGAAAACATTATCTCATCTCCAGGCATCTGGCACTTCATCCATCCTCCATGATTTCAAGAAATTAAAAGACAGTGGTTTCTAGAGTTTTTCAGCCAGTTCCTTTACTATCCTTGGATGTAGTTTATCCAGATCTGAATTCATTCAAGGTAATAAGGCATCCCTTGATTATTTGTTCATCAATCTCAGTCTGCAATTCTGTTTTCTCCATTTACATTTCACATATATGGAATGCTAGACAAATAAAGGAGGAACTGAACATTTCTGCCTTTTCTTTGTTGCCTGCTATCTTTTCACCATCTTTTTTGAATAGCTTAGTCACAATTTCTTTTCTCTATCTTTTGCTACATACAATTGCAAATGCTTTTTGTTGCTTTCAGTGCCTAAATGATCATAAGTAGGGAAATCAGACACTGTCTTTCCTTTTGAACCTACTTCTTCCTGCATCTGTTGTCAAATTGGTATTCCTTGGCTCTTTGTCTCAGTGCTGCCTTGTCCTCATTCTCTAAGGATGCACCACCCATGCAAAAAGAAACATTATCTGTAGGTTTAGGGAAAAGCCCAAGGTTTACAAAAGTCACCTAGTTCCTTCCTTCCTTGCTTGCTTCCACAAAACCTGAGAATTGAAAATTCAAAATTACAGTGAGAACTGAGCAGGCTTAGTTGTTGTGGATTGCTGGGGAAGATCATGAAAAAGAGGATCCAAGAAGTGTAACAGTGTCCCCTAGAAAGGGACATAAGTGGCTAGCTAGCTGACTGGTTAGAACCCTCAATTGGTGCTGTTGCTCCCCCTTGTTTCCCCTATTGCAACTGTATAGTAGAATTACAAGACTTACCTGCATACAATAGATGAAAGAGGGGCATGGTGATCCTTTACCAATGGTTTTGCTTAGGCTGGTATGACTCCATGAAATAAAGACAGAAAGAAAACATATGACCAGCGCAAAACCAAAACCTATACAATTTGTCCAAAACTTAGTTTTATTCAGGTGTTACACCTGACAATGTAAATGACTGTTATGCTCATGATGGAAATGGCAGGATGCATCTAAGGTCTGTTAACTTCCACTCTATGTGGAAGTCAATAGACCTTATATCAAGCATGTCCAAACTTCGGCCCTCCTGATGTTTTGGACCACAATTCCCAGAATTCTAAGCTTGGAATTCCAATGACAGAGGACTGTGGGAGCTGCAATCCAAAACATCTGGAGGGCCAAAGTTTGGACATGCCTGCCATATATGTTCAGTCTGAAGGTCTGCAAGAGAATCTGATAATGTGTTCAGATGAATGCCTTGACTACTCACAGGACTGTGAGTCCTCACTGATCATATACTCACACCTTGAGTTTATTGTAGGAATGATGGAATATAACTGTAACTAACGAACTTCTTATTTCCAAATTACATAATGCAGAGATGATGGAGAGCAACTGTCAGTCCAGACTTCTTTTCTTTGTACCTTGAGTATGAAGAACCATTTTACACCGCAGATGGGGAAATTATTGTCCTTCTATGCAATACATCCCCAGCACCTGACACACACACCTCTCAAATTGACCCCCACACTCATCATTTGCAATTTTGTTTGAAAAGCTGTTTTGGTTCAAAAAGGCCCCTTGTATTCTTCAGGGACAATTTTGCTCTTTTAGGCCATTTGGTCCTGTGGAGTTTCCACTTCTTTTGTTGAAACTATTGGCCAAAGGTGCAAAGGGGCTTTTTCAAGGAGGGGCAACCCTGTGGAGATTATCTATGCCATTAGATGTCCATCTTGATCAAGGCCCTATCATCCATGACCATAAAACTGATGAGAAGGAGCACCCCTACGGCCGTATTTTTCTCCATCTCAGGCTTGCTGCAACCAAACATGTACAGCAACAGCAGCAAGAATGACTGCATGAAATGGTTTCCACTGATTGGGACCTGATAGAGGTACCTTCAAAGATGTGATGATCAGAATCTAATCCCTTCAGTTATGAACCACAATTATTTCAATTATTCCAGACCAATGGTGTTTAAGATTATTATCAGCCATTTTTTAAGATTGTGGAATAAAGAAATATGGAATGTTTTTTAAACCTTTTAAAAATGGCCAGCATAGTCTCTTTCCCAGGCTTTTGTGGTATTCCTTGTTATCATCAAAAGCTGGCTTTTCACACAGTCTTTCTGAAATGATCAAAATGAGTTGCTAATAAAAATCTCAGCTACCTTTTGGCATATAAAAGGTTCTGGCAACACAGGTCAAGATAGCCGTATGTGAGCCATCACATCTTGAGAAGAAGAAAAATGTGGAGAGGTAATATCCTGCCGTGCTGCGTTCAGTCTCTCCACAGCTCATCCATCAATCAGTGGTTGTCAACCTGGGAGCCAGCCACAAGGTATGCACACACGACCCAAAAAAAAGAAAAAAGAAAAGAAAAAAAAAGAATGGGAATGAAATGAAAATCAGTAAGAGTCTATTTTCCCTACTGAAAAAGGAATTGAATTTCCCAGGTATGGGGCATCAGGATGTTGATTAAACATAAAACAATGCTATAAAAATGGTGGTATGAACGAGTCACAGTTGCGGGGGGTGGGGGTGGTAGTCCCGATGATGAGATTTTCCCGGTAAAATTCCATCTAGTTTCATTTATTTTATCCACAGTTTCATTTTCAATCCCTGACTGTTCTCAGGCTTTATTTCATAAGACAAAGCTTCTATTTTAGTTGTGTGGATGCAATCCCTTTACACTGAATATGGTGTCTATATATATAATGCATATTGTGTGTGTGTGTGTTTGTTCTCCAAAGCATATAGCAACTCTCAAAATAAAAAGCACAGCCAGTTACTTCTTGTTTGCACATGTCACTGCACTGAAGGAAAGATCAATAATTCCCTTTAAAAGGGGCACCTCTGGGGACTCCATAGACCAGAATATGAATGACTGGCCAAATTGTGTGTCTGTTCCATGCATGCATGTGTGTGTATGGACAATTGTATGTATAACTAACACCTGGAGCAATCAAAGACACCAGAACTGTGTCTCGTATTGCTTAATTTATTGATAATTTACTAGAATTGGGTTTTGATTATAAATTCTGGATGGAGAAAAATAACAGGAAAAAAATCATGAATGAAATGAGAACCTGTTCAGGTACAGAGTATTCAGGGTATACTTCCAATAGACTTAAATCCTTTCCTTGGAGATTTATAGCTACTGCTTGGCAACATGTTTATGGACCAGTTCAATGCTGCCCATCATTCATGATGGATTGTTTGTTTTTCCATGATTCTGGAAGTTGAGTCATGGCTACTGGACTTCTTTTTTGAGAGATAGAAACGTTTCGCTGTTTGGATGAAGCTGTTTGGATGAACAGCGAAACGTTTCTATCTCTCAAAAAAGAAGTCCAGTAGCCATGACTCAACTTCCAGATAAACTCACCTGGATGACTGAGAATCTTCACAGACATATTTTTCCATGATTATTTTTAAAATGTGGTTTTTAAAATATATTTTCTGGAAGCTGCTCAGAGTAGTGGCTTCTTTAAACAAACAAATAAAATACATAAGTAAATAAAATTCCACAATGAAGAAATCTGTTCATAAACCACATGTGCCTTCCAGTCATGTTTTGCCCCTGAAAATCATGTTTCTTTTTAAGACTGGTCAGCTTTTAGAAGACAAAAAAAGGAGAGGTTAAGTCAACCAACTATAATGTTATAAACCATCTGCTGACATAACCATTGATTACTAATTATTTTACACTTTCATGACACAGGTCCCATTTTGCTGTTACATTTTCCATAAGCGTTTCCATGTGCCTCTTATCACAAATTCATTTGGAAAGTTTCACAATCTGTTTCTAGTCCCACCTGGCTGGAGGATGTGAGGCATGGTTCACAAAACAGGGTAATTCACTGCTCACTCGTGACTCAGCTTCTTAATGAGTCAATTGAGCAGCAGTCATCTGTGGAACTTCCCAGGTGAGGTTATCTTTCTTGTGAGATCAAAATGTTTCACTATCCAAGGAGCTTCTTCAGTTTGAGGAAAGTTGGTGGGAGGCTTCCAATTTATAAATGACCTTGGTTTTACCCCACCCTGGATTGAATTGGCTCATTAGATGTACAATGGCCTGGTGTGCATGAAAGTCACACCTATGCAACCATTTCCAACACCCTAATATCATCTTAATATAGATGCTTGGGAGACTCAAAGGCTTACTTTCCTTCACGGTGAAAAATACCAGTTTGGTTATCCATGGCATCCTATTCATTCACCAATGACCAGTCCCTAAGTATTCCCATCCTCTTGTTTTCTAACAGCTGCACTGAATTGAGAAGCCTTTGATACCAAACTATTCTTGGATATCTGGCACACTCATTTACTGAATTCTTTCCCTCTGCAGGAGTGTGTTGTGCAATGCTAGATGAAGTTAGATTTTATTTTGCAGAAGTCATACGCTGTTAGTTTCAGCAAGGGCTTTATTCTTCTCTGTTTCTTAATTCTAACTTTAACAAAACTATGTGGGAGAGAATGAACTTGACGAGGCTGTATTTTCCCAGGTCCCCCTGAATCTCTGATTCTGCTTTTGTAACAAATGAAAGTTCTGTGGGGTTGTTGACAGGTATTTATTTATGAACCTTGCTTATGATTTATTCTGCCTGAATCCTTAAAAACCATATGAACAATGGTAATACAGTTTTCTATTTGCTACTTTCCAGCTTGCTGGCAAGGAAGCTGATTTTAAAGATGGTGCATATTTCTATTAAAAAGATCAGCAATTTCACATCTGAGTTGTTTCAAACAGTCTTGGTGGGATGCTGTCAGGCCTTGGTGACTTGTTAATTTTTCAATTAGCTCTAAAACATCATTTTCATGCACCTCTTTTTCACATAGTCCCTCAGATGCCCTTCAGGAACATTATGGCCTGTGGCTGCATTGGGGTTATAGCAACTGAAAATGCAGATACTATTTGCAGAACTGAGCCCTCATACGAGTGCTTTAAAATAGGAGGTTTCTAAAGCATGTTTCTAATGGCACACAAACATGTTCTAATAGCCTTGCCCCTTAATATAAAGCAAATTCCACAGGGGGTTCAGCCATAGGTAGAGGTCACATTTTGATCTTTCTCCTCAGCTTTGGTCTTTCCCTTACACTGAAAACAAGAAGATGGGATTGGTGGCAGTGGGATTTGGCTCCATAGATCTATATGCTAATTTAGTTGGGAAACCTGGAGCTCAATATTATTGAAATGAATCACACCTTTAAGGGCTTTTCTCCTTCCAAAGACAAAATCATTTAAATCAGTGACTACACAGCCATTCACAAAATATACTTTTTAAAAAACTAGAAATCTCTGTAGCTTGTGAAATCTGGATGTTATAGTGTGCTGTCCCACCCCCCCTTCCAAAAAAACAAAAAAAACCCCAAAAACCACACATTTCCTATGCTCTGGAATAACTATGGATGGGGGTAGTGGGCAAGCTCCAGGGGTCTAGGCACCACATTTGTCCTCCTCTAGATGATATGGCCATAAGACCCTCTTTAAGGAGGACAGAAGGGCTACTAGTAGAGAACAATACTCCCTGTAAATGTATTCTCTGTTTGAAAGACTGTCCAGCTGCATCAAGGGAGATCAGGAATTTTGTTGGCTGCAATTAGCCAGCAGGCACAAAGGTCACCTACTCATCGTCCTCCCCACTCAGTTGAGGAGTGCATGCAGCCCCCTGGCCATGATCTCCTCCTTCTTATATGACAAAAGATTTCAATAGGTTCAACAATTGTTGGGAACAAAGACAATTACGTAACATTGACAATTACTCTAGAATAGGTGTGAATAATGTATGACTTCTCAACCTGAAGAAAACTCCAATCTGCAATTAGAGTTGACAAATTAGAAATGCCTTAATAGTTTGAACAGAATTACAGTGCATCTTTCCCCAGATGAGGAAAGCAGTGACCAGAAGTTCTGAATACCTGTTGAACCCAGTACCTGTCCAGATGTTCAAGGTGGATGGGCAACGTCAAGATCCCTGATTTCTCTCTGGTTCTTTTTTTTTTCAGATAGATCCTTCGAATAGATTACTTCAGGAGTGCTCTCTAGCAGATTCTAGAGAAAAGTGGACCATTATCTGCCGAGTATGCTTTGATTCATATTCCTGTGTTGTGCAGGGGGTTGAACACAATAGCCTTATAGGCCCCTTCCAACTGTATTATTATATGATTCTATGATTTTCCTGTGTATAGGGCAGGTATGGGGAATAGAGAAGGGCACGAATTGAAAAAATGGTGTTTCGGTTTTTCATTTTTTGTTGAGAGGTCCGTTTCGGTTTGTTTTTGTTTTTCGTGAATTTTTTGCAAAAATTTCATTTTCATTTTTCATTTCCCCCCGCTTTTTGCGTGACTTTAAAGCATTTCCGTGCACAGACGTCCCCCAACGCCCCAGACCAGAGGGAAAACACTTTAAAAATGATGCTGGCAGAAACACAGCATAGACTAGGTACACAGGGAGACTGCAAAGGCAGCGGCGGGCGGTGCCCAGGGTGCAAGGCAGCTGCAGACTAGTGACTGCACTCGGGGCAAGGGAGGGTACTCACCGAGAGGTACACATGCACGCACACAGGGAGGCTGCAAGACTGAAGCTAGAGAGAAAAGTTTTAAGGACCCCAACTCCCTGGTAGGTAATAATTTCAAATAATTATTGCTGCATTTTTACAGATGTCCAGGGCATTTTAATACCCAAGAAATCAATATTAGGCATCTGGGAGCCATTTTGGGTTGATGTCCCCTAACTCCCCTTAAAGGAAAAAAATACAGCGATCTGGGAAAAGACATAAATGCACGTTTTAAGGACCCCAACCCCCCTGTTAGGTATTATCAGGCAGAATAAACAATTATCACTGTGTTTTTACAGATATTCAGGACATTTTTTAACATTTAAAAACAGCTCATTTCATTGTGCGTCACCATTAATGAAAACGAAATGTAATGAACCTAATTTTTGTGGTTCTGTTCGGTTCATTCCAATTTCATCACAGAGACTTTTCACATGACCCCTAAGATCCCCTGGCCACTTAAATTCGGACCAGAGATCTTAGGGGTTTGTCGCTGTTCCTGCATTCCCACCCCCTCCGCACTACTGGCTGCTGGCTGTGTGAGGGGAGGGAGAAAAAAAGGAAGAAAAGAATGCCGCTCACCTCCGTTCTGCCATCCTGGCACTGCATTCAGATCTCTTAAAGGGACGGGGGGCAAAAAAAGAACAAACAGAAGCAAGGAGAGCCCGGCAGTCACTACGTTATATCTGCATCAGGAATTTTCACCTCCGGAGAGCAGGTATCTGAAAAGTGCACTGGGACGCACTTAGGTGGGCGTGGTCGCACTTAATTATCTGTAAACTCTGGAGCTGGTGGGGAAACAATTTTAAGCTCTGGAGCTGGGAGCCATTTGCGGCAGAGTTTAGGGGTCGTGTACAAATACCCACAATTTTCATTATTCCTTTCATTACATAACAAAATGAATAACGAATAATGGAAATGAAAAAAGTTCATTTCATACCCATCTCTAATGGGGAACCATCGGCCCTCTAGATGGTTTGGTCTGAATCTTCCTCAGTCCTTGATCATTGTCAATCTGAGCTCGAAATTCTGGAGCTCAGAATTCTGGCCCTCCAGTCCGAAGCATCTGGAGGGCCAAAGGTTCCCCACCCTTAATATAGGAGGACCCACTGACACCATGGTTTCACCTTTGCCTTATGGATCACAGAGTACATATTTCCTGAAACAATACACCATTAGAATGTTAGTCAGAGGGTCAGTATATATGCATTATGGGCTTTTTAAAAAATGTCCATTTTTAGAATGTCTGTCTTGAGGTCAACATCTACATTTCCTCTAATAAAAAAGTTTTAGTTTATTCTCCATTCAGTTACTGAAAGAAACCAGGTTTTTTTGTATGGGGCCATTTTTGTATAATATTAAAAACACTTGTAGGCGCATCTCTGAAGAAAACTACAGTCACAGTGATGTGACTACAATCATGATGACCTCCTGTGGCAGCTTGTCTGCTCAATTCAGGTGGAACTAGATAATTTATCGGGTTTCTAAGGCATCCGTAATAGGCATACTTCTCACGTCTTACCTAGTACATGTTCAGTAATGCCAAATCCATAGCATTCCGGGACTGCTAATTCCTTGGCTTTTTCTGTTTCATGTGCTCCTTACTTAGTCATTTCTTAATTATCTTAGAGAAGGAAAATAATGAGTCAATGCAGTTGCTAATAGGGTCATTATAATATTTACCCTCTTTAGCAATAAATATATTGCCACATCCTCAGGTCTATTAATTTTTTTCATGGTAGTGTGTATCACATTATGCAGGCTCCATAATTCTAAATGAATACATTTAAATTCATTGCTTGCACCTAAGCTCTATCAGGTATTTTTTTCAATGTGGCTTGATTGTTGCTGTTATAATATAATAAGGCATTCTGCCGAACTCTGGTTTATGTAATTGGTTTCAACAATACAGTTTAAATTTTGCACAAAAGCTTTCCTGATGAAAATGATATAAATATGCTCTATAGCTCCTGTAAATATACTTTCAAGAGTCCAAATGCAGTACAAAGATAATGTAAAAAATTCTTCAGATTTCTCTGTGAATTTGCAAAAAAATACATCTCAGATCTGTCCATCGAAGCCTGAAGAGAAGAAACCATGACTGCAAAGCTAGAAAATAATGCCAAAATATAAGCTTTGTATTAATCCTCTCTTTAATGGCAGCTTTTAATAGCTGAATGTATGCATACTTCAATGGTTAAAGTATGCACCCACAGTCAAGCAGAAAGAAGGTGTTGTTTACAGCCTACAGTTTTTGAACCATTTTACTTCATGTTTCTTAGATAGTTGTTTTTTGCACAGATATAAGGAAACATACAGAGGAGTTGACCTTGATATTCAGATTCATAATAGGCCTGCTTATATGCCTGAATGAAAATAGCTTCAAAGCAGTGGGTGTTAAACATGCTGTATGTACTGTACATCACCAATTTTAGCAAGGTAGTTTTAATACTCACATGGCCTACTGCATTCTAATTTCCTCTGGAATCAAGTTTCACAATAAACTTTTTATGTCATTCACAATATAGGTACACTGAACCTGCAATGGGGGGCATACCAGCCTCATTTACTTCCCTCATTGGTCCCAATGCATGCATACCTTGTGTACATCCTGTTCATATGCTGCAAGGACCCAGGAGTAGAGATGGGCACGACTTAGCGGTATTCCCGTTTCCGTTTCCGTTACTCGGTTCCGTTACTCTACGGAAACGGTAACGGGAATTACTCCGCCAGACTTCGAGCTCAAACCGACGAACGAACAATTTGGTCTGATTTGTCGTGGTCGTTACTTGCATCGCGGCGATCACGTGATGCCAAGCAGCACAGAAAAAAAGTTTTAAAAGTTAAAAAAAAAAAAACCTGATTCCCGGCCCTAAAAGCAGGCGAAAACTCTCTGAGGGCACCTACCAGGCCAGAAGGGTTTTTTTTTTTGGGGGGGGTTCCCCGCCCCCTTTCCTTGGGCTAGTGCTACTGCTGCGCTGCACTGGTACCAGGCGGGGGGGCATCGTCTCATCTGCCTTTGCCATGCGGTGTGCGGGCGGGGGGATCCAAAATGGCGACCGCAATTTTTTTTTTGAAATCGTGGCCCAAATACCCAACAAAGCACCACAGAAACATGAGAAAAATAGCTATTTTAAACACTTGATTTTTTACAGTAGCAGCAGTGGGTTTGTTTTGCCAAAATACGTCTCCGTTGATTTTATTTTAGTTTTTTCTTAATTTATCTTTTTACACCTGCGCAACGATGGGCTGGCCATGGGACGGGACCATGCAAATTTTCGGAGCCATTCCACCAATCGCATGGCCAGGTTTTGACTGACACTTCTGGATGTGCCAGAGGGCATAAAAAGCCGAGGCAGTTCCAGTCCGTCGCAGTCTGGGCTTGGATCTTGTGGAGGGTGGTCAGGGCTGGATTGCTGCGCTCAGTCTAGTTTCGATTTTGTGGTCGCGGTCTCGGTCTCGCTAGGCAGGGAGGGAGGGAATTGAATTGAATTGAATTCGCAAAACATAATAATTTCTTTTATTCCCTGTGGGGAATAGCAATGCAGCGTTTATTCTTTTTTGTTTTCTGCATTTTTGAGGAAGAGTTCCATTTTTTATTTGCTTATATTTGCTTCAAGGGGGAGGGAAGGTTTGAGTGGGAGCGGGAGGGGAGGGGAGGTGCTGCGGATTTATTTTGGAAATATATTATTTTACACTACCATACCATTTCTTTTCTATCCCAATTTCCCACCAAGTTCATTTACTTGGCCAAGGTCCTTTTACCCTGCACCTACAGCTTTTTTGGTGCTGTTGCGATTGGGGTTTTGGAAGGGAATCCAGCCCTATCCTACCCTAATAGCAGCTTATAGTTTTATACCATTTATTTTCTATTCTACAGTTTATTAGCAAGTGGCAAGCAACAGCCAAGGTCCAGTACTAGTGCTTAACTGCTTATGCTTAGAAGGGGAGGTTGGATTAAATTATTTTAAAAATATTATACAGACAGAGTACAGAGACTGAGTAGGCAGGCAGAGTCTCCCTCGCCAACCAGTGCACTCAAAGTTCTCAAACACATTTGTTGGCATTGGCAACAAGGCTAGGGCACCTTCCTCTATAGAACATTTTACAATTTCATTTTACTTAACACTTATAGTCTTAGATATTCTTTCACTTGTCCAACACCTCATTCATTTTTTTGCAGTCAGGCACTCAAACAAACATTTGTTGAAGGGCAGGCACCCAGCCACCTCTATAGAAATTTTTCTTCAATTACATCTTTGAAGAAGTTACAATTATCTTAGTTACTGTGCATTATTGTGAAAGTTGGGTGCTGCCAGATTTTGCAAACCCCTTGCTTCTATTAGCTTGGTTTTTGTGCAGTAACTTGTAACTTACATC
>JAHTLZ010001925.1:0-14001 GCA_023846285.1 Phrynocephalus versicolor
ATATACATGCTCAAACAGAGAGGATTAATATGCCTTTTCTAAAAAAATGTAGCTTGTGTGTTTATATTGTGTTTAGGAAATGGTGTTATCTGACAACACCCACCCCCTCAGAAGCACCTGGGTGCTACATTTCCCTTCTTTTCTTTAAAAAGAACCACTGATTTGAGGAAGACTGTTTCAGTTTCACTCAAATACCATTTGAGCTTCCTTCAGTTTACTGAAGTACAAATTGGTTCTTGCTTTGTGATGCTTTATTATTTCAAGGGGCTTGTGAAACACACCAGACCAGCTCAAAGGAAAAGGAAGAAAGAGAATGCCAATCATGCAAAAATAAGTACCAAGCACCTAGCATCAAGGAAAAAGACAGTTTCCTGTAGATTGCAAACTGGGCCTTTTTCATAGAAGTCACATTTTTTTGGAGGTGGGCTAAGATAAGTTTAGATATCATAGTCAACTTGTTAAAGCTGCATGCCAGTTCAAAATCAAGTAGAGGTCATAATAAATGATCTCTCTCTCTCTCTCTCTCTCTCTCCCCCCTTCCTCAAATTGTTCAACAAGATTTGCATTGATAACAGCTTTCCTCCTCTGCTTGAATATCTGGGCTTGAATCTTAGACTGTGCAACATAAAATAGGGTGATGTGCTAGTGATGTGGTTATACTTTTATGACTCATGCAAAACGGAAAAAAACAACTACCCACATCTCTGGTAGGGATTTTATGTTTGACTGAAAAATATAGAGAAGAAATCGGGATGTAAAATTAGCATTCAAAAACCAGAATTGATGACACCAAATACATCACGAGGATGAAGCAGACAGACATATAATATCCCTTTCAGAGCTCTTTATGCAGTAAATGATTCATGTAAGAATAATTATTTATCCTTGATGCACCAAGAGGCTGCAGATTGACATCACTGGCAAAAACAGGTTATCTCCGGCACCTGGTGTGTGGCATCAATTACAATGGAAGCATTGCCAAAATGTTTGTTTCCAATTTCAGTAGTGTAGGACCCTTGTAATCACAGTGGATCAGATTGAAGCCCCCTTTGGATGCTTCAAAATTAAAAAACAGTATTGTAACACACACACACACACACACACACACACACACACACACACACAGAGAGAGAGAGAGAGAGAGAGAGAGAGAGAGAGAGAGAGAGAGTACATTTTCAGACCATGGATAAGTGAATCAGCAAATTCCAATCCCACAGATAAGAGTGCTCTACTGTATTACCTATTATTTCTGAGGAAATTTTGTAGTGAGAAATAAAATGGCTTCAGAGGAAACACGCCTTACTTTCTTGTGTGATGCACGTTGATTGTGCCTGCTGGTGCATTGTTTTAAGGCAGCACCTCAATAGCCAGAGTAGTGGCTGTATAGAATACCAAAAAATATACACAGATATCATTACACTCCAAGCCTGTGATCCCCTAGTATTGTAGTGCTAGGATAATCTGGGGAAATAATATCTGTTTGAATTATCAGTTTAGGTATCAGAGAAAGCGAGTCAGTCTTGGATACCCTGTGGAAAGATCCATGTCTGTCACTGATCTGAAGTCACAGTACCAAGACTTGAGAGCAGACATCTGCACATTTAAAATGTTTGGACTATGCTATGCTCGCTGAGAATGCTGGCAATGGAAGTCCAAAAACACAAATTTGTCACCTTACCCTCTGCTCTTGCAATGGAGAGAAAGAACAAGGTCAGGGTCATTGGGCAGTCCATCAGCAAATTCATCTCAGTTCCTGAATGCTCTCAATTACAACCCATGTCAGATGGAAAACGTGACTCTAGAAATGGTACACAATATTTCCTTCCTGGTTCTTGTCTTTAAAGAGGAGGGAGCTTTAAAAGCCCCTTCTACTCTTTTTCTGCTGTGGCAGTATAAGCCTGGACAGGTTTTGGTTGTGCTCGAAGTTCCATTGTTGAGTTCTGTCTTAGATAACCCTCAGAAAACCCTCTGATTCAGCCTTCCTGTGGATTGCTACTAAGGGCAGACTTTCCAGAGATAAGATAAAAACCTATGTTGCAGGTAATAATATAATTTTTGGGAATCAGTTCTCTTCCTCCTTAGCCTTTATGGATAGTTCAGTGGTTTAGGCATCTGGATACAAAGCCAAATGTGGAGAGATTGATCACACAAAGGGCCTCTTTGGAACAGAATCTCAGGTGAGTTTAGGCTTTTGGATGCATGAAGAAACGAGCAGCATTTTGAACTGATACAGAGATGTAGCATTTTGTCATATATTCATATATGCAACAATGATGGAGATGTGTTTGCCTCATTTTTTATAATTCCTACAAATAAAGCCTTTTAACATTGTCTCAGGGTCCCAGTTAGACATAGTCTGGGAGGAAAAGTGACTCAGTCTGGGGAAGCTGTTAGGGAACAAAAGGACTGTTGTGTTCAATTTGTGGTACTCAATTATCATCACAAACTCAGATCCTCTGAGATTTATAAATAAATTATGGGAAAGATCTGTAGTGTACAATTATATGTGATCAGTACAAATTGCCCTCCAGAAATGGAACTAAAGATGCTTCAGTATCTAACATGAAATAAAACTGATGTAGTTGTTTTAAATTCATTAGCAGGAGGGTAGGGATACTCATGTAAAAATATGTTGGAATTGATAGTGTTAACCATTCTAGTTGCAGGCCAATGTAGGTAAAACAATCAGGAAATCTGGAAAGCAGTACTCGATCTGAGGAGAAATATAGTGGGTTTGACTGACCTATAGATTTGTTGATGTTATCAAGGGAGTTATTTGAAGTTGTGTTGTTTTTGGCAGACTTTTGTAAATTGTGAAATTATGTTCACCTGGCCGCTGCTTTTCTGCTCAGGCATCCAATTATGCTTATAATTTTAAAATGCCATCAGAATATTTCTAGAAAATCATTTGAGCCTTAAGCAAGATAACATATCTAGCCCATTTTTTTAAAAAAAGAGGAGCTTCCTTGAGAAGTGAAACATGTTTGTCAAAACTTGTCCTTTTAATTCTATTTAATATGCTTTATGCTGTGTTTGTCATTGATAATTCAATAAGAGGTGGTCAGACCTTTTTGTAATAATGTTCTATAAGTGGGTTTTTCAACTTGCAATTATAAATATGGAGTCCAGCTGTGGACAGGAGCTACCTCAGTAAAGTGGTCTTGACAGGAAGGCTAGTCCAAGGACACTGGAGTAGAGATGGGCACAACTTACCGGTATTTTCGTTTTCGTTTTCGTTTTTCGTTTCTGTCACGTAACGAAACGAAAAACGAAAAACGGCTCAGAACTGGAACGAAAACGGAAACAAAATGACTAATTTCGAGCCAATTTTCGTTTTTCGTTACTGGAAAAACACATAATGGAGCTAAATGGGAAGAAACGGAAAATTTTTCTTTTTTGTTTTTGTTTTTTCATTTTCGTTACGTAACGAAACGAAAACGAAAAATTTTGAAATTAGCTCACGAAAACAGAAACGAGCCGAAACGGACCCCTAGCCGGAAACGAAAACGAAAACGAACAATTTTTCTGAGTCGTGCCCATCTCTACACTGGAGCATAGCTCAGAAGCATGGATGGAAATAAGCACTAGCTCATGTGGTGTAAAAGTAAAGAGATGATTGGAAAGTGGATCTATATATACCATGTGTATTGCAGTGTGTTCTCGCTGCTTAGCCAGGGCTGTTTAGCCAGTATGCTGATGTGATGGCAGTAATGAAGAAGAGTAACTTGGAGTATTTGTGGTACTGAATGTAAGTCTCTGGAAAATAATGAAACTAGAGAATGGCCTGAACCAAACAAAAATGATGATTCGTTTGGTTCAGTTCGTTTTAGGGTTTGTTTTGTTTTGTTTTTAAATTTTTCTTTTAGAAAAAAATTCATTTCATTGGTTCATTGATTCGTTATTCATTTTTCCCCACTTTGCACAATTTAATCAATTTGACAGTGCGTGGGTAGGAAAAAACATTGATTTTTTTTTTTAAAAGCCACAGACGTTGCAACTGCACAAACTGGACTGGCAGCATCCCCATCCCCATCCTGGCACGGGCTGGTAGGCTTTTTTTTTTAAGTGCCAACCATGTGGCCCCTGGGGCTGGTTTTATTTTTTATACTTTTTTTTCATTTTAGGGTGCTGACCCAGCCACCCCTGGGACGGGTCAGCACTCCTTTATTTTATTTTATTTTATTTACTTCCGGGTTCCTGGCCCGTGCTACAGCTGTAGCGTGTGACAGTCAGCTTTTTTTTTTCAAGCACCACCCGCGTGGCCCCTGGGGCTGGGTTGGCACTGGTTTTATTTTTTTATATATTTTTTCATATTAGGGTGCCAACCCTTGGGCCGGGTTGGTGCTCTTTTATTTTATTTTTATTTTGTTTTTTGATTTTTTAAAAAATTATATATTTTTTTCAAGGGCCGACTGCATGGCCCCTAGGGCCGGGTCAGTGCTTCTTTATTATTATTATTACTATTTTCTTTATTTTAGGGTGCCGACTGGGCCACCCCTGGGGCTGGGTCAGCACTCCTTTTATTTTATTTTATTTTATTTTATTTTATTTTATTTTATTTTATTTTATTTTCCAACATTTTATTGAACATACAAGTAATTAAACATAGAAAATCAAATCAGTAACATGCACAACATAACAGGAAGGGAAGGGAAAAGGGAAGGGAAAGGAAAAGGGTACCATAAAATATACATCCACATTTTATCTATAATAAGACATGTCTCACTTGGTGGTTCTCTCTCATTGACATATTATTACCTAGTTATCCTCTAATTCTATCTCGCTTTAATCTAGATTACTTTAGTTTCCCACCAATCATAAAAAAGGTCCCAACCAGCACTGAAAGTTGATTCTGCTTGCCCTTTTAGTCTTCTGGTTAATCTGTCCATTTCTGCACATTCTACTATTTTTTTAATAATCATCTCATCCGTTGGGAGATTTCCAGATTTCCAGATCTGAGCCCATGTTATTCTAGCTGCTGTTAAGATATGTAACAATACATAAGACTTTTGTTTATGTATCATATTTGGCAATATGCCTAACATAAATATTTCCGGTTTAAATTCTAATTGTATTTTTAAAATTTCCTTAGCCCATGTATGTATTTTCACCCAGTAAGTTTTAGCTTTGTCACAGGTCCACCAAGCATGACAATAAGTACCTTCATAGTCTTTGCATTTCCAACACTTATTTGAAACATTAGGGAACATTTTAGCAAGTTTTGCTGGTGGCATATGCCATCTATAAAACATTTTATAAAGATTTTCCTTATATGTGGTGGCCAAGGTTAATTTAAGATTAAACATCCATAATTGCTGCCATTTTTGAAGTTCAATATTGTAGCCAAAATTTTGGGCCCATCTTAACATGGTGTCTTTCACCTCCTCATCCTGCATATCCCATTGCAATAACAACTTATATAGTTTTTGGATTTGTTTTTCTTCTGTTTTTAATAGGATCTTGTCAAATGCTGTGTACTCTTTGTAGAATCCTTGGGACTTTATATCCTGGTGGTAAATCGACTGTAATTGCATTAATGCAATATATTCTAAACAAATAGCAAGTATAATCATAAATGAAGAAAGGACGAGAAGCATTGAAATTACAAAGGGAACAAGACAAGGATGCCCATTATCACCGCTGCTATTTATCTTAGCATTAGAAACATTAAACAGAGAAATAAGACATAACCCAGAAATTGAAGGGACACGTATTAAAGATGAAACTTATAAGCTACAAGCCTACACTGACGATTTGGTATTTATTTTTGAAAACCCTCTGCAATCAACATCAATGCTATTTAAGCAGATTGAAATTTATGGTGAAATAGCTGGATTGACTATCAACTCACAAAAAACTACATTTATAGTTATAAACTTAACTCAGAACCAAAAGGACCAACTTACAATGAATACAAATATCCAAGTAGTTAAGAAAATAAAATATCTGGAAATATATATCACAGCGAAATGCTCTAGCCTTAAAGAAGATAATTACAAGAAATTACTGTTACAGATTAAGCAGGAGTTGGAAAGGTGGTCTAAATTACAGTTATCTCTGTTAGGAAGAATTGCAGCAATTAAAATGAACACTTTGCCTAGGATACTTTTTCTTTTTCAAAATTTGCCGATCAATTTAGACCCAAAATTCTTTAAGGAATTGAATAGTGCTGTTTCTAAATTTGTCTGGCAAAAAAGTAAACCAAGAATTAAACGTAAACTACTGCAAGATGCAAGAGAAAGAGGAGGATTTGGACTTCCAAACTGGACCCTACATCACCAAGCAAATGCACTAATATGGATAAAAGAATTGGTACTTCTGAGAAATAAGAGACTACTATATTTAGAAGGTCACGATCTATAAATAGGGTGGCATGCATTCCTCTGGTATGGGAAAACAAAAGCACATAAATATTTTGAAAGAAATTTGATAAGGAAGTCACTACTGAGAATTTGGGAAAAGGTTAAATTAAAAATCTACACCAAAATACCCAGATGGGTTTCACCAATGGAAGCATTCACGTATCCCAATTTATTAAATATGGAGAAAATAATTACCTATAATGAGCTCCTAGACTCTGAGGGAATTTTGAAATCGAGGTCATAATTTTCATGGCCTGACATTTTCATGGCGTTTTCTGATCCTTCTGTCTATTTATTGATTCTGTCACTTCCACTAACGTTATCTCTGCATTCAACATCTGTCGGGTTTTTAATGGAATTTTGGGGAGGTTAGCCTTTTGTAAATAGTCCTCGATTTTCCTTGTATCTATACTTTGTGCTTTATATAGCTCAGAGTAATACTGTGTTACTATGTTATGTAATGAGTCCCTCTTTGTTTGCAAGATACCTTTTTTATTCTTTTTCTCAGTCTGTATGCTAGCCATCTCCCTGGCTTGTTTGCATTTCCAAAAACTTTTGCTTTGCTGCTGTTATTTGTTGAGCCATTTCTTCATTTTCAATGAGATTCAACTTATGTTTAAACATGTCTACCTCTTTCCTTGCTTCTTTACTATTGGGGTTCTTTTGGAGCTCCAATTCCCATTTTTTATATCTTTGTTTTGTTAACTCATAAAGAGCTCGTCTCTTTTTATTTCTGTTCACTGTATATGATATCGCTATGCCACGAAAGACAGCCTTAGCGGCATCCCAGATAGTCTGCAATGAGGTGTTTTGAGTTGTATTTTCTTTAAAAAAACATTCCAATTCTTTTTTTGCTTTAAGTATGAATTCTTGTTCCTTTAATATGGTTGTATTTAGTGACCATCTTCCTTTTAATTTTCTTCCCCCTTTCCATGTCATTTTAAGAGGGTTATGGTCTGCCCAGATATTTGGTTGTATTTCAACTTCCTCAATCTCTAGCTTCAGATTGGTTGTTACCCAAATAATGTCAATTCTGGACCACGATTTATGAACATTTGAGTAGAATGTGTATTGTAATTTAGCTTTGTTTAGGTCTCGCCATGTGTCTTGTAGTCCCAATTCTTCCGCCATTATTTTATTTTATTTGCTTCCGGGTTCCTGGCCCATGCTGCAGCTGTATTTTTATTTTTTTCATTTTAGGGTGCCAATCCAGCCACCCCTGGGTCCAGGTTGGTGCTATTTTTAATTTTTTTTTCCAAGCGCCAACCGTGTAGCCCCTGAGGCCAAGTCGGCACTGGTTTTATTTTATTATTTTATTTTATTTTTCATTTTGGTGTACTGACATAGCCACCCCTGGGTCTGGGTTGGTCCTCCTTTTTAAATTTTATTTTATTTTTTTCCAAGCACCTACCATGTGGCCTCTGGGGCTGGGTCAGTGCTGGTTTTATTTTATTTTATTTTACTCTTCATTTTAGGGTGCTGACCCAGCCACCCCTGGGTCCGGGTCATCGCTGGTTTTATTTTTTATATATTTTTTCATATTAGGGTGCTGATCCTGGGGCCAGGTAGCCACTCTCTCTCTTTTTGATTGATTGATTGATTTTTTCCAAGTGCCGACCGCACAGCCCGTGGGGCTGGGTCAGCGCTGGTTGGTGCTCCTTTATTTCTTTTTTATTTTATTTTTTTATTTTTTTCAAGTGCCAACCATATGGCCCTGGGGCTGGGCTGGCACTTCTGTGTTTATTATTATTATTTTGTTTATTTTAGGGTGCCAACTCAGCCACCCCTGGGGCTGGCTCAGCACGCCTTTATTATTTTATTTTATTTTTATTTTTATTTATTTTTATTTTTTTATTTATTTCTGGGTTTCTGGCCCACACCACAGCTGTATGTGGGCTGATCAGCTTTCTTCCCCCCCCCCAAACACTGACCATGCAGCCCCTGGGGCCGGATCAGTGCTGAGTTTTTTTATATATATATTTTTTTCATATTAGCTTACCGAACCTGGGGCCAGGTCAGCACTTGTTACATTTTTTTATTTTTTATTCTTTATTTTAGGGTGCCGACCCGGCAACCCCTAGGGCCAGGATGGTGCTCCTTTCTTTTATTTTCTTTTATTTTCTTTTATTTATTTCTGACCATGTGGCCTGCGCTACAGCTGTAGCGTGTGCCAGTTGGCTTTTCCCGGAAGCTAGGAACACTGAAGATCAGCACCAGGTAGGAGACATTGCCACCATTAACGAAACGAAATGAACCAAACCCAATTTTTTTGGTTTGGGTCCGTTCTAAATTCACTCTGGGGGTTGTTATTCATTTTGTTAGGAAACAAAACAAGTAACGAATAACAAAATGAACTAAACGTTCATTTCGTACTCATCTCTAAATGGAACCTGTAAATATTTTGTAAATAGACTGCAATAGAAAACCAGCAACGGAGTCAGTCATATTTTTGCCTCTGATCCTTGATATTGCCGCAACTCTGCTTGTTGAGGTTAACCCCTCAAAAATTCCTGACAAGGCTTAATATGTAAATCTATTTCGGAGGTGAACCAGGCTAATCTTGAGGACTATAGATTCACTTAACATCAGAAGTATTCCTTGGATTTGATAGTGAGCCTTTTAGGCCTCTCTGACCTGGTTCATCTCTCTCTCTCTCTCTCTCTCTCTCTCTCTCTCTCTCTCAACACACAGCAGGATTTTTGAAGGCCTAAAACTTTCTTCCAATCATATTCTCAGCAAATGCGGGGTTATTTTAGTAAAGATTTAAGCTGCACATTACAGGAAGATGCCACTATTCCCACAGAGTGTTGTGGAACATCTGGAATTTAGCTGAGATGACAAAGCTAACTAATTTATATAGATTTTAGAGCTGTTAATTAGAGGAAAATATGTTTGACACTAAATGGTAAATTCTCTGCAATGGTGTATGCTTATTTATTTTCAACAAATTATTATGGTCATATTTACCATATAATGTTGGTAGGAAAGGTTTTAATTGATTGCTTTTCCTGTCTATTTTTATTCCTATTTAATTTCCTGCACCTACTAGGAGTAATGTAGATGTGTCTTTTATGATACAAAAATTATTAGTACAGTGTTGTTGTTATTTTTTTTTAAAAAAAGAAACCTTCTCTGCTTTTCTAGATCATTGTCCTGCACAGCATCCAGTACTTTGACAGGATATTTCTGACAGCAGAAATGGGGTGTGTACCAACATACCATGTAGTGGCTTTTCAGTAAAAGAGGTGGTAACTCTAGCCCTAATCCCAATTCTACATCAATAGGGTTGAACATATTGGAATCCCAACCTAGCAAAAGGTATGCACTGAAACCCTGGGCTAGTTAGAGAGGTGGACAAATGGATCACAGGATCCGAATGAGAGACTAATGGAGTTGTAAGAAGCCTATGAGACCATCAAGTCCAACTCTCTGCTCAATGCAGGAATCCCAGTCAAAACACATGTGACATATGCCTGTCTAGCTTTATTTTCCATGCCTCCAGTGTTTGAGTGTTAATGAATGATTAAACTTGTCAGGTTTTAATATAGCTTTTTTTTTAAAAAAAAAATAAACAATAGTTTTTATAAATTTTGCATTCACTCTCAAGTTCTTTTCTTTCTTGGTATGATAGGATTTACAAATTAAGGAAGATTCGTATGAAAACCAAGCCAAAATAAAAATAAAAACAAAAGCCACCCACCTCACCCCCAACAAATATGAGTTGTTTCCTGGTTGAGATTTCGTATAGTTGAGAATTAGGATCTCTGGTGGCGGTGCCATCAGTTAAGACTAGAAACCTCACATCCCCTGGGGCCTGCTTGCTGATACAGGCAGGACATCACATAGGGAGAAGCAATTGAGTTACAGCTGGAAAAGTTTGGATTGGCTCTTCCAAGTCTCTCCATTCCTTAGCAAAAGAGAAGGCCTGCGGAAAAGCCCAAGGAAGGGGGGGGGAGTCCAGGAGCAAGCTGTCATCTCCCTCTGCAAAGACAAAGGAATGTGAAAACGGTATATGCCTTGGCACCAGCAATGAAACAAATGTCCTGCAGGGGGGAGGATATAGGGAGAAGAGAGGGGAGGAAAAGGTGGGAAAGGAACCACCAATAGTAGAAGGTTTTCTGGTGATGGGGGGGGAGGCAGATGATTGGGAAGATAAAGGGAGAAGGTGAGGAAATGAAGGGAGAGTGGTATACGGATGCAGTTGGGGGAGGTGGCTCCTGTGGAATGGACTGTATATGTGTCCCCAAAAGGGAAGAGACCAGAAAGGATGAGAGAGCTGATAGAGCAAAGGGTGACCAGAGTGAAGGAGAGAGAGGTCAAATGGGCCAGACCCCCCTGTTGTGGGACGATTTGTACCAGAGCAGTCCCCTGAAGAAGCCAACAGATCAAGAGCAATTCAGAGTGTGCCAGTTTTGAAAGGGACATATCACACAGCAGAGTTGGCATGCAGATGTAACCAGAGGTTTGATATTTCTGGGGCTGTTTTAAAATGTGATATTGGGTTAGATGCCATGAACCAAATATTGAATAAAAGGTTATTTTCTACATCCTTGACTCCTGTGGTTGGGACTGACTGGAAGGAACTACTAAACTTATACCCCAAACCCAGTCACAGTGGGGCCTAAGAGTGAAGCTATCAGATAGGACTATTTTGAAAATGCATTTATTTATTTAAATCCCTTCCCTTTATATTTTACCTCTTCCCTAAATGCAAATAGAAAATTCAGGGAATAGTAGCCCCACATGAGTTGGTTAATACTGCAGTCAGGTCCGCACCTTAGGTTTTCTGAAAACAGTTTTAAATATTGTTCTAAAATTATATTTCTTTTTAAAACTACATAAGTAGGGGACTATTATTTCAGGGTTTATCTGTGTGCTTTTAGTTTAGTAATCATGTAACACCATCACAGTACAGGATTTGTTTCACCTTGTCTTCGGAGGCTTTTTTTTTTTCCATTTCCTGAGTGGTGGTTTTTGCGTAACAGTCAGGTGTTGCAGCAAGTTGTCCTCAACTATGCCTATGCAAAGTATATGCGAATGAGCATAAAACCTTTTATTTATTCAAAGGAAGGCCATTTGCCAAATGTATTGATTTCCCCAGCTTCAGTTCCTCTGGATAATCTAGAAGACTGAAACATGATTTGGATTTTATGTAGAGGCACTTAGGACTAGAAGGAATGATGCACCTGCCTTTTACTTGCATATTGTGCTCCTTCCTTTATAGCTCCACAGTTCAGGCAGTAACCTTGGAAGTGAATCAAGTAATGCCAAAAGCAAAGCAAAAGTGATGAAACAAAATTGTAAATGGAGGAAGTTGATGAGGGATGAATCATTCCCCTCTCTTGAAACAGTTGCTACCTGAAGTAGCAGGTTTTTATGTCATCACATATTACACATTATTTTTTATATCACCACATGTGCATATGCTGCTTGCTATCTGGGGATGACATGCCAACAGGATTATGACAATTGTACTGGTAAATGGCTTGGACCTAGCAGTTACACATTTGTACCAGGCAACTATGCCTTCAACATAAGACTCTGGAGTGAGGCAGGCAGCTGAATTTGTGGTGAGGGTGAATGAGCTGCAGATTTTAATTTAGCCTTACAGGAGCTATATACTCATCCCTAATGGTTCAGAACTTTGGACAGCTCCTGTAATTTTTGAAATGAATTCTACAGCAGATTGACCACCCCAACTCATCCTATGGCATCTTCTGCTGCAGAGCACATGTAGAGGATCTTCATTTGGAGAGGGGGGTGAAGCTATCTATTGTTCTTTGTCTATGTGCTTAACCCTTTGCCATCCATTCAAAAAGTATAGGTCCTACCCTCTCCCTAGTAATGGATGAACATATCCAGTGTATATTGAAACCATGCATGCATTATTTTTTTCATAATGAGGGACTCTGTTTCATTAAAAGCTTTCAAATATGCAGAATGAGCATATATACTGAGTCTGTTCATATATCCTTCCACTGCAATCCCATCCTCCTGCAAAGAATACAACGGAAATGCTTGGAGATGTAGGATGGCAATATGGTTTAATGTTTCAGGTGTTGGATGTAGACCAAAAATCGATCTTCGGATTCATCTGGTGACTGGACTCGGTGATCTATAAGTTCTCTTTCAGGTTTATTATTCTATAAGCCTGTGATTTCACCCAAGCCTGGCTTTGGTGCTCCTCTGAGCCTTGGAAGCTAATTGGGTGACCTTAGGCCAGACACTTTCTTTTCCTCTACAGGTAATTCCACTTCCAGGATTATTGTGAGGAAAAAAAGGGGGAGGAGGGAAACCATGTTTCCTAATGAAGATAAACATCACTACTTTGGATGACGGCTCCCACCATTCCATGAGCATCAAACCCACCACAAGGGAATTATGGGAAATGTCATTCAAAACTGGTATAATCCCTGTTTTTGCCACCATTATCTCTAAACCCCAGTTGTCTTGTTCTGATCACTCAAAGGACATTTCATTTATAAACACATGTTCTTAGGGTATATAGAGATGGGAATCTACCACAGCTTCTCAGGATCACATACAGAACGAATGATGCAAGCAATGTGTGCTTTGGGACCACAAGAATAAATCCACACTGGCTGGATTCCTGTGGCTTTGCATACTTAGTGGCACTAGAGTAGGCCCATTGAATTAGCAAGTATCTGTTGAGTCAACTCCTCCACAAGTGCCATTGATAGTTATTTCAGGACCTTCCTGATTATACCCTGGACCTTTTGAGGTCAAGATTATGGTTAACCTTTGTCTTGTCTTGTTCTCCTTATCAAATTGAGGTTACATTTTAAAGTTAATATGTGAACTTTCAGTGGCAAGTACAACTTGTCTTTCAGCCTAACCTTGTTTTTTTTTTTGCACCCTTCTCCTCCATGCATGCCTATTCATAACTGTGTCCCAGTTATAGGGTGAATGTTGCTATTATTAAGCCGAGTGAAATTGAATTTCAATTAAATTGTGCCCCATTAAACCTAGAAGATTTAAACAAGCCAGATGAAATTAATTAAATGAAGCCAAATGAACAGGAGTCAGAATAATGCAGAACTTCCTTATAAAGTATTCAGACTGCAAATATGAGTATATATTGCAGAAACTGAGCTTGATCTGATGGGAAAGTAGAAAGCCATTTTTAGCCCAATTCTATGGGGATGGGATGCAACCCCATTGTGTATATGGAATATGCATTATTTAGACAGTGGTCTGATCCCCTCTCCAGTGATCTTGTGATTTAGGAGCATTTGTTAAAATAAAAAACAAATGCTGCTTCATCCAAAGAGTTTCCTTTCAGAATTTCACATGATGGATGCTCTACTCTATACATATTCCCTGCAAAGAAATACTGGACACAAAACAAATCAGAATTCCAGTCCAATAAACCTTCCTAGAGGAGGTTTAATAGGGGGAAAAAACTAGATACAAACAATTTGATGATAGTTGCATTTTGCACCTGCCAAGGTGCATTCTCAAAAAAGAAACACACCTCGCATTTAGAAACTGCATATTCACAAAGCTTATGGGAGAGGCAGTATAAAGTACAGTGCACATTTGAAATGCAAACCGGTATTGTGTGCAGGAACACACACACACACACACACACACACACACACACACACACACACACACA